>OZ007581.1:49692824-49732824 GCA_963931925.1 Onchidella celtica | reverse complement strand
CTGTTATCTAATGACTTCTAAACATTCAGTACGCGCCAATATTGTGGTGGTCAATCTAACCTAACATCAGTGAGCAAACCGTCAGCTCGGTTAGGCTAATAGGCTAATAATAAACAATATAAACAGCATAGCCACAGGACTCTTATATTATGACATTGTCTGGTATCATAACTTCTCCAGCTTAATATAATAATAATAATAGTTCGTCCATCAGGTATGATGATGACCTTAACAACACCAGAGGAATAAAGAACAGAAATTGTTGAGAATTTCAACACATGGACAATAAAGAGAACTAAAGGACACAGAGGACAGAATGGAAAGACTGTTCTTTCATGACTTATGGCTTCTCATGTGACTGATAAGTCCTATTTTTGCCCTGCAGACCCTTCCGCATAAATGACAAGAGTGCTCCGTTGGTTCAGTACCACTGGGCCTTTTCTTGCGCCGTTCTCTTTTTTTGATAGCCTGCTGGACTCTGTCAGCTTCCCGTGCTTTGCTGCCTCTGGTAAGGGCCGCCCTCCAATTTGCACGATCAAGCGAGAGCTTTTCCCACTCACTCACATCAATGGCAAAGGCCTTCAGTGATTGCTTGAGAGTGTCTTTGTAACGTCTCTTTGGGGCCCCAACATTCCTCGTTCCATTGGAGAGCTCAGAGAAGAAGATTTGCTTAGGGAGTCTGGAGTCGGGCATTCTGACAACATGTCCTGCCCAACGTAGCTGAATTTTTTTCAGATGGCAGAAGATGCTCAATTCCTTGGCACGATTGAGGACCTCAGTGTCTGGAATTTTATCCTGCCATTTGATCCTTAGGATCTTTCTAAGGCAGGCCAGATGAAAGTGATTTAGCTTTCTGGCATGCGATTGGTACACTGTCCAGGTTTCAGCCCCATAGAGTAGGGTGGGAAGGACCACAGCATTGTACACTTTCAGCTTAGTGTCTGTGCGAATGCCGGCAACACCCCACACTCTCTTTCGAAGCCTGCCAAATGCAGAGCTGGCTTTGCTGATTCTTGAGAGAATTTCAGTATCAACACGAGCCGCGGAAGACAGTGTACTGCCAAGATAGGTGAAGTTCTCCGACACCTTCAGAAGACTGTCATGGACTTTGATATTTGGGGTCACAGGATACTTGTCGTCTGGAGTAGGCTGATGGAGCACTTCCGTCTTCTTTGTGCTTATTGTGAGGCCAAAGTTGTCACAGGCACTAGAGAACTTATCAACACAGTTTTGCATGCTATCCTCATCGTGTGCCAGAAGTGCACAATCATCAGCAAATAGTAGGTCACAGACTTAAGTACTTTTGGTTTTGGTTTTTGCCTGAAGTCTCCTGAGGTTGAATAGACTGCCATCAGTTCGGTACTTGATGCTTACCCCTTGAGGAGGAGAGCTAAAGGCTTCTTGTAGCATTGCAGAGAACATGATGCTGAACAGAGTTGGGGCTAAGACACAACCCTGTTTTACCCCATTTGTGACGGCAAAGGGCTCTGAAAAACTGCCGTTGCTTTTGACTGCAGCTTGCATGCCATCATGAAACTGGCGCACTATTGTGATGAATTCGGGTGGACACCCAAACTTCGCCAAGATTTTCCAGAGGCCTTCACGACACACTGTGTCAAATGCTTTTGTGAGGTCAACAAATGTGATATACAGCGCTTTATTTTGTTCCATGCATTTTTCCTGAATCTGTCTGGCAGCAAAAATCATATCCGCCGTTCCCCTCTCTTTACGAAAGCCACATTGGCTCTCGGGAAGCAAGTCATTTGACGAGAGGTGATCAAGAAGGCGATTCAGAAGCATTCTTGCCAATATTTTGCCAGCAATTGAAAGTAGAGAGATTCCCCGATGGTTGTCACAGACTTGGCTGTCCCCTTTGTTTTTGTACAGATGGATGATTGAAGCATCTTTGAAGTCCTGTGGCAGCTTCCCTGCTTTCAACACATGATTGAACAACTCGGTCAACCTTTCAATAAGCTTTTCTCCACCGAAGGCATACACCTCAGCAGGAATTGAATTCACGCCTGGTGATTTGTTAAAGGACATCTGATTTGTGGCAGTTCGGGTCTCATTTGCTGTGAATGGCTTGGCAAGAGCTGCATTAATAGGAGTCTGAGGGAGGCGGTCAATGGACTCAGTATTTATATTTGATGGCCGATTTAGCACACCTCCGAAATGTTCTGCCCAACGCTGAATTATGGCATTCAATTCAACAATGCGTGTTGAACCATCTGACGCAAGAAGTGGCGTAGTGCCAGAGCGGGATGGTCCAAACACAGCTCGGAGGCTCTCAAAGAACTTTCTAGTGTTGTTTGTGTCGGCATATTTCTGAGTTTCTCTTACTCGCTCTTCAAGCCAGTCATTTTTCATTTTCCTCAGCTTCTTCTGGAGTACACCCTTACATGCACGCAGTGCATCAGCTTTTGCTGTGGAAGAGGGGTCACTGCAGTGAGCTTGGATGAGACTATTTTTTTCTTTGATGAGCACTTTGATCTCATTATCATTATCATTGAACCAGTCCTGGTGCTTGCGGACAGGAAAACCAACTGTGCTGCTGGCGCAAGAGTGTACAGTCGTTTTTAGGTCAGTCCAGCTCTGTTCAATGTTCTCAGGATCAAAAGTCACGCAATCCAATTTTGAGGAGAGTTCTGAGGAGAGCTCGCTCTGTTTCTCAGCTGAGCAGAGTTTTGAAACATTTAGGCGTTTAGGTGGCGCTTTCCCTTGAGGGCGTCTATTGCAAACAATGAGTCTGTGGTCAGTTCCACACTCGGCACCACACATCACCTTTGTTACAAGGACATCCTTTCTGTCAGTCTTCCTCACAATGACATAGTCTATGAGATGCCAATGCTTTGAGCGGGGGTGCATCCATGACGTTCTGTTTCTCACGGGGAGACTAAAATTTGTGTTGGTAATGAACAGGCCAAATTCAGCGCACAAAGTAAGTAAGCGCAACCCATTGTTATTGCATGAACCAACTCCATGAGGGCCCAAAACATTTGGCCACGCTGAGATTTCGGAGCCAACCCTAGCATTGAAGTCCCCCAAGAGAATCAGCTTATCAGCTGCCGGGACAGAGCATATGACAGATTCTAGATCAGAATAGAACTTGTCTTTGGCTTCATCTGGGTTTGTCATGGTGGGCGCATATGCGCTAATGAGGGTGGCTGTCTGGCTTTTCCCAACTGGGATCCTGAGTGTCATTAGCCTGTCATTTATTTCAATTGGCATGGACTGCAAGTTTCTGACAAGGTCATTTTTAATTGCAAACCCAACACCATGCTGTCTCGGTTCGACTGCACCCTTGCCTTTCCAGAAGAAGGTGTATCCAGCACTGAGCTCTTTGAGTTGGCCACTATCAGGGAGTCTGGTCTCACTGAGTGCCACTATGTCCAGGTTGTACCTGCTGAGCTCAATGGCAATAAGTGCAGTGCGTCTTTCCGGGTTGTTTGAGTTGTCCTGTAATGTGCGTATATTCCAGGCTCCTAGCCTGAGTAAGCTGAATTTCTTTTTGTTTCGACCGCAAAAAGGGATCCCCACTGGTCGCGGTATACCAGTCAGGGTGATGTGAAGTGGGCTTTCTTTAGGGCACCTTTTCTAGCCCCTTCCTCAGTTGAGGTGAGCAGTGCTATCCTTAAATAAGGCTGCTCAGCTACTGTGGGTGCTGCCTCCCCACGCCTCCACTTCAATCGACGATGAAGCGACCATAGCCCACAGCCACCAACGTGTAGGTCTGTGCTAACAGCTTCCAGTCTATCCAAACCTGCTGCCACCGCACTCGCCCATCGCCGTTTTGAGAGGAAAGAAGACGAGACAAAGATGAAAGAAGACGAGGTGAGGTGAGTGTTAAGACTGGCGCAAAGAATTTGTTTGTAGTGAGAAAGAGCTGCGCAAACATCAGACTCACTCTCTCGCCTGGACACAACTTATCCAAGTGGCAAGACAGGGTCAAGACGACTGGAAATGTATCCAGGTGCAGGAGGATGCCAGAGGGACAGTCATATTGCCTGACCGGCTGCCTGTAGGCTACTCCACAGCCTCGCAGTCCCAACTGACTAGGGTGAAAGACCCAAACCAAAGAACACCAATACTGGTGGATGCTCTGTGTCACGATATCCAGGCCAGAGTGACGGTATATTGCCATCTGCCCTATCAATCAACCACTGGCCTGCTGCCGCCAGCTTCGAAGCTGCGTCCGGGAAGTTTGCTCAATTCTTCGTCTATGATTTAGGCAAACAAGCCTATGATCACACCGCTACCAGCTTAATATACTTATGTGGAAAATATATTTATTGTTTTCAGAGTTACACTCATCGTAAATATTTGATAGCATCTGATATTATCATCTTAAAATCAGCAAGAACAGTACTATAACTATAAGTATTAAAGAGCAGGTACCTGTCAAAGAAGAATATAAGTCTATTGCAGGGCACAAAGGACATTTATTCAATAATACACACACCTGCTCTCGACTGAGGGAAGAAACGCAGTGCTTGGGGCTTGACAGGGCCGTGACTTTATACACTTCTTTCCCATCCTCCCACGGTCTTGGGGGCGGGTCAGTATAACAGTCGCTCCACAGTTCTCCACTGTGATTGGAACACGGTTTGCTCGTCTATGCTCCTTTAAGACAAAATACTGAATGCCAAAATACCATATACCACACACATTGCATATCAAATTTATAGACTGGGGATGTTGAGGTGAACATGTAATACAAACCATTATGGTATTGCTCTTGGAGTTAAATGGACCGAACACTGAATGAGCAATTGCATTGAGTTAAGAGAATGAGTTCTAAGGTCGCGGTCATTACAGCTTGGTGGCTTAACGACATTCGGTGTCGTTGATTTTAGCCCATGTGCCTCTTCTAGTGTTTAAAAATTAAGTTTATGTAAATAAATCAATAAACAATAATGTTATAAACGTCACATCATACTTTTGCACATCAGATTAAGAAATCACCAGCATCAGATAATAATGCTTTTTGCTTTCTTTTTTTCTCGCACACACCGGCTACATGTTAGGAACATGTGGGATTCTGATAAGACACAATGGAAATGACTGAAGAAGTGGTAAAGGTGTCCATTATCAACTTTCTTGCTTAGGTTACGTCGTGTGCAGTAGATGGCAGAGGTCAATTTTTGGCCTCAATCATGCTTAAACGTTTTGTCTTCCTAAAAATCAAAAATGCAAACATGAGACATTGCTTATTAGATTATCTACAGATCGTACAGACAACAATCACCATGATAAAACATTGCAAAAAAATAAAAAATAAATCAGGCACAACAAATTGTAGAAGTGGACAAAGGTGAGGCAATAAACATTTGCTTAATAGAATAATGATGACAAGCACAGCAATAAAAGAACTGGAGTCAAACGTTTATGTTTAACACCTAGGGTAGCTGTTCTTCTGAATTGCTAAATCGAATATTACTATTTTAAATAACATACGATTATTATGACTAATCTACGAGCAATCTGCCTAACAGCAAATAGAAATATTTCAGATAAACGCAACGGTTCTTCTTTCACACCAGTTGCACGCGACTGCATGATTTTACCCATCTTTGCATACCTTTAAAACGTATATTTGGAAACTAAGTAAACTTTTTTTCAGTCGTGAGGCCATATCACAGCTCAGCCATTGAGAGATAAAGTGGACCAATTCTTTGAAATCAGACACGTTTGAAACAGCATGAAATTGTCACCACATCCTTACAGATTGATCGTGAAGTGGAGAAAATTGCTCTGAGAGCAATTAATATCATGCATGTCATGCTCAAAACAAAGTCTTCCAGTTTCTTTAAATACGCCCTAAAAAATACCTGTGTATGTTTCGGTGTAAAGAAACTTTACTGAGAAGTTGGCAGAACGAGCTGCCAGATGCTAATAAAGATAACAGAAAAGGGAGAAAGCCAATCTTATAACCTTTTGGTTTCCACTTTCTAGAAAGATGCATATTGAAACTGTTTTGAAGACAAAGTTTAGCTTAGCTTAACTGTACTGAGATATAATATTGACACAAAGTACGTTATCAGCGTCAAGAGAAGAACCCTTTTTTATTCTGCACTGAAGACTTGTGGTTCCAATCCACAAACAGTGGAAGAATATTCCTTAAGGCGAGATCACATCTTGTTGTAGCAAAATGTAACTATCAGTACCTTAGTGCAAACAGTTAGTCTTGGACATTGTGGAAAGATTTAAGGGTAATGAGCCACTCCCACCCCCCCCCCTCCCCCTGGGGCCTGAAATAGTACACTTTAGAAGTTCTGCATGGATGTGTCGTTTTTTGGAGATACTGGCAATATGAGACTGAAGGACATGGATGGTAGTTGTCATTCGTTTACTAGCTACTGAAGTCTCTATCTTGTGAAATGCATCAATCTCCTTGGGAGTAAGGTGTCCAATGGCTGGGTGAAACTTGGAGTAGAACCCTTTAGGAACAAGATGTAATCGTGTACAGTTTTGCAAAAAATTTAAGTGACTAGTAAGAACAGTCTTATCTAAAGTAGAAATTGTGAAAGTTTTCGCAATATCTCGGAATATAGGGGGGAGAAAGGAAAATGAATGAAGCACCGACCGACGGAGCTGATCCTTAACTTTCTTAGTGGAGGGCATGATGTGAAAGAAATATAGATATAGGAAGAAAAACCGATAAAAATGTACAACTATCAAAATAAAAGGAAACAGAGAAGCACAATACAGCACAAAGAGAGATGCGACCAGTAGTAAAAAATTCACGAAATATCATAAAAACCACAGAAAAACTGTGGGGTCGCAGCAGGGCTATAAGCAAAGTCAAAATTGGGCAAAAAGAAAAAGTTGTATTCAGTATTTTCTGGACCGTAGGCTTGACAAATATCCTAGTACCCACACCCTCCTCCGACTCACGGAACTTGTACTTACCCTTAACTCTTTTGAGTTTAATGGGGAATTCTTTGATCAAATCAGTGGTGTCGCCATGGGTACAAAAATGGGCTATAGCTATGCTTGCCTGTTTATGGGGTAACTGGAATCTCTTATCAAGAGTGCTTACACTGGCCGTCAACCAGAGATCTATATGAGATACATTGACGATGGTTTTGGAGTGACCTCTATGTCCCAATCTGAATTAGAGGCTTGCTTGTCCTTTGTCAATGACTTTCATCCATCCATCAAATACACCTCCCATATTTCTACCAATTCCATCGACTTTTTGGACATCAAGGTCTCATTGACACCCACGGGACTGTCCACATCGGTGCATTATAAGATAAGATAAGATAAGATAAGATAAGATAAATTTTATTCGTCCTTGTACAAGGAAATTTGTTTTGATCATTGAATACATAACAATACAGTTACAGAAGCAGAAAGTATGATACATAGCGCGCACACACACATATATACACACACACTGATAAATTAACTAAATTAACAAAATTAACAGTGCCCACAATATGCTTCCCTAACTAAAACACATTGACCTGACACGCAGGACATAATTCAACTGTGCACAGATTACGATCAAGATGACGACATTATTGTAACATCCTAGTTGATGATGGAATAAACGATTTAAAGTAGCGCTCAGTTTTAGTTTTCTTTGACAACAGCCTTAAACTTCTTACAGATCTTATATATTCCTTGTTCAGGGGATGTTGGGGGTCATTTATAATAATATTAGCTTTTTTAATACAAGCACCAGTGTACAGCTCATCAAAATATGGCAGATCACAGATACAAATTTTGGAAGCCTTTTTAATTAAATTAGTGATCTTATTTTTATCTTTTTGTAAGATGTTTCCTCCCCAACAGACAACTCCATACATCAAAACGCTCTGAATAGCCATGGTGTAAAATATTTTCAGAATGCTTTTGCTAACTTTTAAAAAGCGGAGCTTTCTGAGGAAATACATGCGCTGGTTGGCTTTCTTGTATACATATGTTACATGCGCATGCCAGTTAAGCAATGAATCAATAGTAATGCCAAGATATTTGGCCTCTGTGACAATTTCAACCTCTTCATTGTTGATAGTAAGAGGGCAAACAGGATCGTTGTTATTTTTCCTAAAGTCAAAAACAAGCTCTTTTGTTTTCTTAACATTCAGTAGAAGATAGTTGTTATTACACCAACAATGAAAGGATTGTACAATGTTAGAATATTCGTGGCCAGAGTTAGGTATAAGGACACGGACAGCCATACGTACTTACATTATGGTTCTTCTCACCCGAGTTCTTGCAAGAATGCCATTCCCTTTTCGCAATTCCTCCGTTTGCGTCCTCTTTGCCAATCGGATGCAGACTTTGCCACTGAAGGCAAGAGGATGTTAGAAATTTTTCGTCTTAGATGTTATCCAGAACATGTTCTGGATAAAGCCTGGTCAAGGGCCCGTGATATCAGTTGGCTGGATGCTCTCACTCCCAGACAAAGGAGGGAAGATAATCGTATCAAACTAGTTTTCACTTATCACCCCAAGTCTTTTCCTATTAAGCAAGTCCTCCTTAGAAATCTCTCTATCTTGAAGGCTGACCAGAGCCTCAATGATATGCTTGATGCCACACCTCCTCTGCTGGTATATAGACGATCCAAAAACTTAAAAGACATTTTGGTCCGGAGCAGGCTCATTCACACTGATCGTTGCGGTACTAAACCGTGTGGCAATTCTCGTTGCAAGACGTGCACACATGTCCTTCAAGCGTCTTCCATCGAGTGCCCTTTGTCGACGTTCAGCATTAAGGAAGGCTTCACTTGCCTTAGTCGCAATCTGGTGTATGCTATCCACTGTGCCAGGTGTCATATGTTGTACATTGGTAAAACGGGACGTCAGCTTCACACTCGGTTTCGGGAGCAACTCCGTGACATTGAAAATCGAAATGGAAAGTCTGTTTCTGTCCATTTTAATCGACCAGACCATGAGCCATCCAACGACATTCAAATTCTGGGGCTCAAATCTTGTCACGCAGGCGCTGATGTACGCTTTGAGACCGAACAACGATTAATTTTCCAGCTCGGCACTATCACTCCCCAATGGCATCAATGTCCAACATTGCCTTCGATAATTCCACCGTTGCTAATATCAATATATATATATATATAAATTTCTTTATTATTATATATATTTTTTTTTTAAATCTCTTTTTCTTTTTCTTTTCATTTACTGCGACTCCTGACATTGCGCACCATCCCTGTCTTGTGCTCTGAGGCACTATATATGGCGCCTTCATCTTGGTTACTAACCAATTGCGTCACTTCGTGCTTCCATGCTTTTGGCGGACGGACGTGCTTTGGTGCTGCTAACGAAGCAAGAACTCGCAGCTAAGTAAACTGTTTCACTTCGTTCCTGTTGAAGTCTTTTATTGTTCGTTTTTTTCACTTGACAAAGGCGAAAGCCAAAAATTTGTGTATTTTCTGTCTTCTCTTTAGTTTGCTTTGTATTGTTTGGGTTTTATTTCTCACGCGGGGCATTGCAATATACAACCTTTTCTTTTTGCCCAATTTTGACTACATCTAACAAAATGGTAACGTCCGATGAAATAGGATAACCATTTGTCATACTCATGTAATAGTTCTGGCAGGTGAGAACTTTGAACTGGGGAAAATGAAAGGGAAACTTTGGACTTTACTGCCAGTTGTTCTATGCATAATGATTAATGCTGCATAAGGGAATCTGTTGGTAGCTTTGTCATTCGGGAAACCAGAGACCAAGTGATTGACTTTGTTGTTGGTTGGTTGTCTTATTTGATATGGTAATTAGAGATTTATTCTGTTGCTTTGAGGTACATGGCTGTATGTACTGGAGCTGGAAATCTAATCTCTTGCCAAAGTCATTGAGAAGGTTGTGCTAAGAAAACAAAAATAATGCAGACTCAGCTTTACAACGGTGGAGGAGGGAGAAAGGAATGTCACGATGACACCATGCAGTTAATACAAGTTAAGTACCTGTCTTAACAAATAATTTATCCACCTATTCTTTTTATGGCCTAACTTAGGGACAAGAAAGGGCAGTTCTCTTGGCAATTGGGAAAAATGTTTTTAAAAGACAAAAAAATGTATAAAATTCTTCATTATTAGCCTTCTATTCAACAATAAAACTGAATACATCTCATCACAATTACTTTATCTGTCACAAATCCCAGACTGGGAGATGTAATAATTATTATAACAAGACAACAATCACGAACGAACAAGTTTAACACTTAACAAAACAACCCATCAGACTCACGCATTTATTAAACATAATTATACAGATAATAGCGCAATTACGTATTATTGAACTTAACTGCCGTACGACGGCCTTATTCCCACATGCACTCTTCCTCGGATCCACCATCCGGTAGTTACTTCCTAAAGACACTTCGGCCTCAGCCTCTCCCCTCAGGGTCTTAATAGCACATTAATACTTCACTGGCACCGCAGTCTCTCAATATCACCTCCCTATTGCCATAACACCTTAGCATTCCACTAGCACCTCAGCAGGGCAATAACACCTTATCATTTCAATAGCCCATCAACATGGCAATAGTACATTATCATTTCAATTAGCACATTCACGCTCGTATCTACGTCCCTGTCCGTGGCCTGACTGCCACGACTTTATGTGCCTCTACTGTCCTGCACCGACAGCCTCACTCTTGGCCTATGTGTGGCCTCCGGCCCTACGCTGGCCTATCCCCTGTGCTCACCGAGGCGGCTCTTTGGCCCGTCCCCGACACCTACAAGAATAACATTACATTGGTATAATACCATACCATTTCTATTCACTCCACCTCTCCTTACAACCCATGAAGCGTACACACAATAGTTCACATTTCACTCACCAAACATCTTACGGTAACACACCACCGTAGTACACAATACTCACTCGTGCTACAATTCCATGAATTCAACTTAGATCTATCGCTCATGGCGCACATTGCTATATCCACTATCAAGGACTTCCACATTCCTCACATATACTTATTTACATCATGGTAATAGACGACTATAATACATCAATCATAATTATCAATCATCGTTTCACCTACCAGTCATCACTGGAAAAAACACTACTCCCAATTCTTAGGACTGCTCTCCTTATGTTCGCCCTCTGGGGCTTTCTCCCACGTCCGCTCTCTTAGACGTCTTAGTGTGCAGTGATAGTAATACAGCGCCCTCGCCTCATTCAGACCCCCCAACTCACCACATGCACGCTTTAACTTACTTGTCTACGTGCGTTAATTTTACTCTCCTCCTTTCCCCCCGTAATTATTAACTATCGCCCACTCCACTCGTGACATTATCCACATATTATAGGGGTCAATCACGATTTATCCAGATTATTTCTGTTATGGCCGCGTTCTTTCTCACCGCTTTGGAGAGTTCCAAAACAACATCGTTGTTTGGGCGCGTTCTTTCTCACCGCTTTGGAAAGGTGCAAAACAACATCGTTGTTTGGGCGCGTTCTTTCTCACCGCTTTGGAAAGGTGCAAAACAACATCGTTGTTGGCCGCGTTCTTTTTCACCGCTTTGGAGAGGTGCAAAACAATCGCCGTTCTTTCTCACCGCTTTGGAGAGGTGTAAAACAGCCGTCGTTCTTTCTCGATTTTCATTTTGCTACAAATTTCATCCTCGAATTTTCTCATTCTGGATTTGTTTTTTCCTCCAAGCGTTTCGGAATTTGAGATTGAAAAACAAGTGTATGTTGACTCTTCAAAGTCTTTCAACGCTCGTGAGAAGTCCTCAAAACTTGCAAACAAACTTCCAACCTTCATAACAAAACTGGTGAAATTTCAAGTTTTAAAATTGAGAATGCTGCCGTTCGCAAAATTTTTAATGAATCAGTGACGATTGACGATTGACGAGATCAACTAATCAAATGCAGATTTGTGACTCTGTGTAAGCCTAGGCTCGAGACTTTGTATCGTTTATAAACCAGCGGGCGAAAGTGAAGTATAGACAAAACAATGCCTTTGCGCATGCGGAAAAAGCGGTGTGAAAAAACGCTGGTTTTTATACACCGCTGAGAAGCGGTGCAAAAGAACACTGCGTTCTGTTATAGCGTACTAAAGTGGACGCGATGCACGTGTTCAAAATGACCCGATTAACCGTAACACATGGGCGAACGCCTGATTGGCCACCGGCTATCCACACGCTGGTCGTTACGTGGACGAGTTCACGCATCGTGGGACGAGGGTTAAGACGCCGTTCTACGTCCGTAATTGTGAATTCCGATGTAATATTAGGGCATGCTGCATAAGTGTGTCTGTCGGTAGGTTTTTCATCTGTGAAAACTGGGAGTAAATGATCGACTTCGTTGTTGGTCGTTGTCTTTATTTGATGTGGTAACCAGAAACGCATGGGGAGCCGGACAACAGAGAGTCTTCAGAGAAGAAAATCCCCTTGTTCAAGTGTTTCGGCCCTGAACTCCTTACACTCTAAGGGGGCCGGGCCACACCTAGATCATGACTCCAAGGTGCTTCTCGGCTGCCTTTTTTTTCACTAGGAAGTATCTCCGGGCGGATTCGAACCCGCGTTTTTTAACGCTAGGGGAATTCTAATCCGACGTCTTATCACTTGCGCTAAATACGTTCCCGTGTTGTTGGGAAACTTCCTTATGTAGCACGGCTTCGTTTCTTCCGTTCCAAATCCATCTTGAACAATTTTCAGCTGTCTGAGCGAGGGTTTTTAGAGCTTGTGTGCGCTTTTTGCCAATGGTGGACAGTTTGGTCAGAAGGCTGTTCGCTGAGCTTCCCACGAATCCTCTGGTCCCAATTTCAACGGGCAATATATTTGCACTGTAGCCATTGTAGTTGACTTGGAATCTTTCTTACTACGACACATTTTTGAAATGTGACCTACTTTTTTACAAGAAAAGCAGGGCTCTTCCTTGAATTTGCACTTCTGTGGGTTGTGCTGACCCCCACACCTGTAACATGGTTTGTTGATATCATTAGGTCTAGACCTATTATGTTGATGTTGAAATGTTACACTGTTTTTCGCTTTAGCTGACTGTTTATTTTTCACAAAAGCTAAGGGTGTCTCCGTCGCTCCGTGTGATACCAACTGTTTGGCACCATCATGTGTTTGAAGAATAGACGTTGCAACTTTTGTAGCTTTATCTAGAGTAAGCTTGTCTTCGATAAGAAGTTTTCGTTGTATTCATTCATCGTTAATTCCTGTGATGAATTTTTCAAGGAGTCTATCCTCAATAGTCTCACCAAACTCACAGAACTGAGCAAGGCTGCGAAGTGCTGCTATGTACTGCGCAACAGTTTCTCGATCCAAGTTGCCACTTACGAGCGTCAAATTTTGCACGTTGTAAGTACTTTGGAGGTTTTGGATCAAAGTGTTCTTTGAGTACTGAGCAAACCTGATCAAAAGTTTTATTCTCTATGGTGTCTGGTGCCACCAAGTCTTTCAATAGTTTGAAATGAGTACGACCTATCACAGCCACAAAAATGTCTCTTTTTCTGTCTGCTGATTCGATCTGGTTAGCTCTTAGAAAGAATTGGAATTGTTCAATGTAGTCCGTGATAGTGGACGTTTGAGGGTTGAACTCCCCTAAGCTCCCTATAAAGGAAGAAGCCATCAGTTAGATGGATGTCTGGTTGTACGTTCGTAGATCTCTCTAGATCTAGTCTAGATCTATCGATGACAGGTAACTTTGACTTTCCCACTCGAAATCAAACCTGTAGTTAAAGTTGCAATACAGATTCGTGCCTTCTGAATCCCATACTCGTCGCCATTGTTATGTGGGTCATTTGGGCATGACAGCATATAAGATAGACTTCACAAAGATTGAAGTAAGGTACAACAATAACTGTATTCTTGTAGACCGCTTGACATGGTGGAAGGCAGGACACGGACAACTGCAACCCTGAATCAGCTGACATTCACTTCCGGACTAGATTATTGGCTACTATTCCGTACATTATACCAAATACTATTTATACATGACTATTCATACATTACATTTCTCAAGCTCTTTGCATAAGTCGAGGTATTTTTACTTTTTGTATGTGTTGGCCGCTTCCATTCTACTCTCATAAGGAACTGCCAGTTCAACCATGATTATTTGTTTGGTGCAGGCTCAGTGAAACACAATTTCAGGTCTCATTCTTGTCCTTTAAAATCACACTTGGGTAGCCTCCCTAGTCCGGCAAATCGGCGGCTACGATCCATTCTTCGCACCCGAATAATGTGCTTGACTTTTCCTCAGCCGTCTATGTTGATCTTCCACACCATGATTTTAACCCGCCTTCGGATGTGAATATAGTTTGATGGACAGTCGGAGGATCAAGTTCTCCTTTTGCTGAGCTTAGAATATTAGTGAGTTCTTGGAGCACTCTGCTGTGCCGCCATGTGTATCGGCCCTGTGACAGAGCAACTTTACATGAGCTCAGTTCGTGTTCTGTGGTCTGGTACCCTTAACAGAGGGATCATGGTGAGTCATCTTTCTTGCCCCATCGGACAAGGTTTGCGTTGGACGGAAGCAAGTCGTACACTGATCGAATGATGAAGCTTATTCTTAATATAGCTGTGTACCATATGTCGTTCCACGGGAGTGATCGCTGAAAGACGTCTTCCCAGTTCATCCATTGCCCTTGTTGTGGCTGCTGAACTGCCTTCTGGAATATGTTTTCGTCTTCGATCTCTTGTATCTCGTGGATGACTAGGTCTCTTTTCTCCTTGTCCTTTGCTTTAGACCACAGTTTTGTCTTGTTTGAGCCAAAGCCCTTGCAATCAGTTTGGGTGAGGCCTATTACTTCTTTTGTCACAAGGCATTGTTTGGCCAGATGAAAAGCGTCGGTGGCTTTCCATTTCCTGCCGGTTTTTACTGCTGGTTGGATTGTCTTTACCGCAGGATCCCCTAAGTCCTCCATCATTAGGAGCAATCTTGCCTTACCACATTTGTATTCTTCAAGCACTGATTTAAGTGGAAGCTTCAGCTTACTATTTCGGCTGTGTAGGGCCACATCTGTCAGGCCTAGTGGTACCCCCAATCACTTCCTGGTGAACCTGTTAATTTTTGCCTCTATTGTCTCAACTGTGGTGATTGGAATTTCATATACTAGGAGTGGCCATAGCAGCTTTGGAATCAGCATGAATTGTAGGCACCCACAGTTTGTACTATCCTGGGAGGCCGCATGTATCTATTGCTAGCAGGCCGTCCTTTGATAGTTCCTGTGTCTCCTTACCTCTTCTTGTATCCTTAAGGGATGAGTCATACCACCTTCCAAGGCTCTTGACAGGCTCTTAGCTTACTGTCGGTATATCCTGATCGGCTACCTTGAAGGTCACAGAATTATCCACCTTGCCTGTTCGTATCGAGATGCTGCGGGATTTCTTTGGCTTGAAACTCATTCTGCACCACGTTGTTAGCTCATCCAATCGCTCCAAGATCATTCTTGTGTCATCTTCTTTTGAGCAATGAATCGTCGTATCGTCCATAAATGCTTTGAGTGGGTGCATAGTGCAGCCGCTTCCCAAATCAGCTGGACGGGCGCAACATTCTGCTGCCTTTAGGGTGACTTCCATTGCCATGACGAAAAGGATTGGAGATATTGTACACCCCATGGCGATGCCAACTTCTAGTTGTATCCATTCGGTTGTATAGCTCTCTGTTGAGAATCTCATTTTGAAACCGTCAAAGTGCTTCTCGAGCATAAACCGTATCCCGTTTGGCACGTGATACATCTTTCGTGCCAGCTGGATCATCTGATATGGAACTGATCCGTAGGCATTGGCAAGATCAAGCCACAAAACGTCAAGGTTAAGTTTTTCACTTTTAGCTCTTTGTATAGCTTCCCATATCATAGTTGCGTTCTCTAAGCAACCGGAAACTCCGGGGATGCCACCCTTCTGTACCGAGATATTGACGTAGCCGTTGCTTGTTAAGTACTTGGTCAGCCTAGATGCCATGACCGAGAAGAATATCTTTCCTTCGACGTTTAGTAATGATATTGGTCTAAATTGGTTTATTTCACTTGAATTCTGCTCTTTAGGGATATAAAATCCTTCTGCAGTCATCCATTGCTCGCTGATCTTCAGATTATTCCAAGCGCCTTTTAGCAACCTGTGCAGCCACTCGAGAACTTTCGGGCACCTTTTTGTACAAGAGGTATGGCACTCCGTTTGGCCCTGGGGCAGACTTTGCTCTAGCCTTAGTAACTACTGCTGTTACTTCAACAAGGGATGGCGGCTTGCAGTCGAACTCTATCCCAGGAGCTGATGGCCATATCAGATCTTCAGTGTCTGGTAAGGGCATATGTCGGTCCGGGTCAGAGTATGTCTTCCGCAGGTGAGTTTCCAAGGCGTTTTTCTCAGCGATCAGTGAACCTGACTTGGGTTGGTCAAACAGTTTTCTGGCAAACTGGAAAGGGTCTTTGAAGAAACGCTCCTGGGTCTTTTTCTTCAGGCTCCTCCTCTTCCTTGCAGACTCCGCCCTACTTAGGGCTACGTGTCTCGACTTCAAATCACGCCAGATAACTAGTAAACCAACGCATTCTTCTTCGGTTGCATTTTTCATTTGCTTTTTAAGATTTCTCTTTTGCTTGCGGAGAGCCTCCATCTCTCTTTGCCGGCGGCTTTTCTTGGAGGGCTCCTTTGCCTTATGCTCTTTAGCGCCAAATTTAGCAAGACTGGTTTGGTAGACAATGTCACTGGAGGTATCTAGCTTGTGTGTCAATGTACTCTTCGCTATGAGCCGATCCAATTTATGGACTATTTCGCTCTCGAGTTCTTCCCACGCCTTCTCTGTGCTTGCTGGTGGGAATTTCACTCTTTGGCGCTTTGCGTTTGCAAGGTTTGCAAAAAGGGCAATATTAGGGCATGCTGCATTAGGGCGTCTGTCGGTAGGTTTTTCATCAGGGATAACTGGGAGAAAATGACCGACTTTGTTGTTGGTCGTTGTCTTTATTTGATGTTGTAATTAGAGAGATATTGTGTTCCTTTGATTAAATCGCTTTTCAGTACATGTATGACTGTGCTCTACGACCTGGAAATCAAACCTCTCGCTAAAACTAACATTATAGTAAGTAAGTGGCAGCGTTACATAGTAGATGAGGGAGAAAGCAATGTCACAATACATGCGGTTAGTAAATTAAGCGAATGGCTTAAAAAATAATTTATTCACCTGAATGGCCTGACTTAGGAACAGAAAAAGTGCAGAGGTATTGGGAAAATGATAAAACGCTTGTTAAACGGCATGTAAATGCAGAAAATTCTTGATTTGGGACCTTCCATTTCACAATAAAACTTACTGCCATATTATCACAAGTATTTTATCCAAATATCATAGGGGCCACTTACGATTTATCCACCACTATTGTTGCTATTGCGTCTTTAACACGTGTTCACAAGGACCCGATTGACCCGACCGCCGAGGTTATCGGCAACACGCGAACGCTCGGCCGACTGGCCGCTGGCTACCCCCGCAAGGGGCGTTACGTGGACGGGTTCACTCATCGTGGGACGAGGGTTAAGCACGGCGTTGATTTGCCTCGCAGCCAGCGAGACTGCGGTACGCGAGCGAATGCACTGTTGGCATGGACCCACGTAATCAGTTACCGCCCTCTTTATTTTAGGCTCTCTGATATTACGACACTTGGTAATCGAAGTCTTCCAGCCTGATTGGATAAATGTTAGCCAATGAATGAATGACAACTCTTTCAGATGCTGACAGCACGAATCCGGTTCTTTTTAAAGGTAGAGAGAACTTAGATCGTGCACACATTGTGTTACCCGTATGCAGGTTATCTTTTTTTGTCTGGGCCAGACCATATAGTAGCGGTAAGTTACTAATGTCATGAGTAGGCGAAAGGGTATAATAAATTCGAAATTAGAATTCTAGTTAGGTTTTCTAAATAATGATTGGACCTTTTTTTATTTTTTTTTATTTGGATAGTTTTATTGGGGTTTGAGTTGGGGCGATCATTACTTATAATTTAAAATTTATTTATTGTATGCCCTTTAGAAAATTACTCTTTCCAATGAAATGCCGAATGTAAGACTTTCTGTGATATTAAGTATTCAAGAGTGAAACAAAATGTGGTCTATAACTTTCAGCCTATCAACACAGCCATGTTGGCTGAATGACAAGGTAATACGTTTTAAAACCGCAAAATGTAAAATTTACAGCCGGGCTTGGAACAAAGGTAAAGTTGTGACCACAAAAAAAATGGGGGGGGGGGGGGGATTCGTGTTGTGTGCCTCAAACTTCCAGGACAGGAACCAACAATAATTTTTACAATGATTAAATAAAATATTGCACAAAAAAGCAATCCTGAGTTCAAATGGACGCCATTATGTAAGTAGTCCATGATTATGACTGCTCCTCATAATTTTTTTCAGGATCTCCGAGATTAATATTAAACTTTATCTCTAATAGTTTGTCTGAAGACTAGACAAAATGATCCAGACTAAAGGGCTGAAGGTGTTTGTAATGGTTGTGAGTGTTCTCTTTCTTGCTGGTGAGTATCTATGTTCATGGAAAGAATAGCAAGTTGCAAGACTTACAGCCAGAACTCCGAGAAAATCTGGAAAGACACGGTTTTCACTTAATTTTCTTTTCCCAAGCTAGGTCTTGCCCGTTCTGCGCATGGCAAAAGACCTCAAGAAAAAAGTTTAGTCAGTATAGGTGCCGAGATTGTTGTATAGGATCATCTACAAAACACATGAATATTATAAAGATGAACACAATAATTGTTGTAATTATTACACTGAGACTTGGTAGCACTTTTTAAATAATTAATATTTGAGGTCTGGCAGGAAGCGATGACGCCATTGACTCATAGTTATGTGCGTGACAAAAAAAAAAAAAAGATCGGAGGTGAAATCAGAGACATGAAGAAAAACCCGTAAAAATTCTTCTCCACTTTTTCATGTTTCAAAATATAAACAAAATATAAAAATAAACCTTCCACGAATCAGCAGGATGGGACATTCGAATTTTGACGCAAATCTCAACAATTTGAGCTATGGGAGATCTTGTTTATTTTGTTTATTTTTTTTTGTACAGACCAGGTAAGGTCTTTGGCCCTGCCGGGGATAAATTGGTTATCAGTTTCAGTTCTGGGTGACTAAAATGGATGTGCTTTTCCTTGTCCGTTCACTTCGGTTCATTTTGTTGTTGTTGTTTGTTTATTTGTTGTTAGGTAAGTCTTAATGCACTCCCTTTGCACATTAACCGTCTACATCAATGAAATGGCAACAAGTTCAGTGTGTTTAATAGTGAACATTTCGCAAGAAATGATAACGTCATGGGTTTGTGGAAAAGACAAGAACGAGGGCAAAATTAGCAATACAACAGCAAGCTAAAAAAAAATCTCTCCTCCTACTGAAATCTCCAAATCTAGAAAAAGAACATTCCACAAAACAAAAGGGAGGCACTTGTAAAATTTCAGGCAAACCGAGCCTTATGAACGACGAGGGATCTTGTTAAAACTGCGGTGAGATTGTTTTTTATATATGGGGCTTTTAACACAAAAAAAATGCAATAATCTTGATCCGGCATTTTTGCAAAAAACAACTTTGAGCCAGAGTTTCAAACTTTTGACTGATGAATTGTGTATATCTCCACAGCCACAATTCAGACATCTTGTTGCCGATAAAGGAGACATGCTCTATTTCTCAGGGATAACCAATGTGGCAATGTCTTTTCCGTTACCGACCTTTTTCGGCAGCACAATCAACTTTATACATAAAATTTGACTTCATTTCAATTTTCACAGTTACTTGGAATCACAGTGAGCTATATAATTGTGCTTCCGATTTTTTTTTCAAAAGGAAATGTTGTTAGTATGATGCTTTTGGTTAAGGAAATTTTGAAAAAAATGAAATTCTGAACCATTATCGTTTCCGATAAAACAGCATTCCCGCAAAGGGTGTTGTTCAAATCAACTTTATGTACAAAGGCCCACATGATTGAATGTCTGAGTCCATCAGTTGGATTCAGCAAACAACACTTTGTAGACAAGGCCCCATAAGGTAGTTGGTAACGGAGGGGAAAATTGATAACGGAAAAGAAACATTAGTAACGGAGAGGAAAAGATAGTAACGGAAAGGAGTAACAAAGACATCTGAGTGGCAATTAATCAAATCTGTTTCACTGCATTTAGTAATTTTACTTCAAACTGACACACATTCAACAAAGCCATGCACAATCTCATGCTTCTGATAGAAATCATAGTACAAAACACACGATTAAAAGAGAGATGTTTATGCAATCATTAAAATGTGCCTCAATCTGGCTGGTCTATGCAAACCAGCAAAAGAGTACTACTAGAAAAATACACAAACAAAGGAGTTTAGCACATGTTTCCTGCCAACACAATAAATGGGAATACATGTACAGTCTTTAATTATAATCATAAAAAAACACAAAAGGGATTAGAACTCTCCTTGCATGTCTGAACAGTTTTAATGTAAAAGTATTAAAGCCCCATGAGCTTTAAATGAAAGCAAGTAATTAAGATCTCTTACATTTTATTGTACAAAACACATTATGATTAAACTTCTTTCCTCATCAGAAAGCTCTCCCTACAAGAAAAGACATTTTTTAAATAGTTAAATTGGAAGATTTTCTAGCGGATCTTCTTCCTGTCTGCATGGAAGCTGACCAACTTCCTGAATGAATAAAATGTTAGATAATAAAATAAGGTCTCATTTCAATTTCAAGGCCTGAGTACTCTGGTAAAAGTTCAAAGTGTCATTCAAAAGTCTCTTTTGTTTCTTGACACCTTTTCTTGTCACGGTGGTTTTTTTCCCTGGTAGAATTCAGGAAACATCCTTTCGGACAAAAACAACAGAAATAAGTTTTCTGTGCACAGAGCATAATGTCCCTTTCTTTTCATAATGATGAGGATTGGATACGCCAAAATATTTCCTGAATTTCATCAGAAACCCATACTTCTGAAGAATCGCTTCATGTTTTAGTTGGACTGATGTTTTGCGTTGGTTTTTCTGCATTCTTTGAAGGTCTGTGGTGAGGGCGAAATGATACTCTAAAGTCCTTTCGACAGGACATTTCGGAGATGTCGTTGCTGTGCAATGTCTTAACAATTGTCTTGTCTTACTTTTCGGGATGACAGCCTCTTTGGGTTTCGGAGCTGATCGTTGAACTCTTTTCTTATACATTGCTTTCAAACGTTCTTCTTCTCTATTCAGTTGCGAACGTAGCAACTCCACTTCACTGTGCAGGGCCCTATTCTCGTTTGCAGCTCTCAGTAAGGATTGCTTTTTTTTTTTTTGTCTTGAGTATTTTGAAGTGTCCTTGGTCCTTTCCTTCTTCTTTGCTGCCCTCCATCTTCGTTTTGTCAGTCTGTGTTCTTTTCCGCTCATCTGACTTACAGTCTTATACTGTCCTTTTTTCCTCTGGTGATCTTTCACCAAAGATGCCTCTTTGCGCATTGGGTCAAGGCTTAATTTCTCTCTATATCGCCGCATTTTTTCAGATTGTGTCAAAACTTTTCCTTTTTGTTTCTGTGAAGAGGGAGAGAGAGAGGGAGAGAGAGAGAGAGAGAGAGAGAGAAAGAGAGAGAGAGAGAGAGAGAGAGAGAGAGATGGAGAGAGAGAGGAGAGAAGAGAGGTGGAGGGGGCAGAGACAGGCCAGAAAATTAGGAGACAGACTGGCAGTATTTCAGGAAGATGTAAAGGGGAAAGTACAAAGATTGACCTACGCACGATAGTAAACCTAATCTGAACCTGCAATGGGCCATGTATAGGGTGTGTCTTTGTGTGTGTGTGGGGGGGGGGGGGGAGATAGGAGAGGGAAAGAAAAAGAGGCCTGGTTGGTGGGGGGTGGCTGAGGGTGGGATATTTACATTAAAAAAATCTCCACCTTTTTCAGCTATCAGTAGTTATTTTCTGTTACATGTCACTCTTTTTTCCTTTTCCGAAATATTTTTGTTTATAAAATCAAACACAATTGATAAGTTCACAACATGATACTTTTACTTTCAATTTCTTACTACTGTTAACATTTCTCACCAAATATTGTGACATCATAACATTATGCATTCTAGATCCAAAACAAATGTTTTCATTTTCTTTTGGGTTACAAATTGTTCTCTTCCGTTACTTGCCGTTCTCTTCCGTTACCAAAACGGTTTTGTCTAAATATCTAACACAAATATGCTCACAGTGTTGAATTTTCATGTTATGTTTGTTACTGCTGATCACATTTTTCATGAAATTATGCGACATTATGTATAGTGTCACGAAGTGGGTTATGGCATTCGACTATTTAATGGGAGAGGTCCAAACCCACACTTGGACGGACACACTAACTTTCACACTTAAAATACTAAAGAAACCAAAAGAATTCGTTTCGTCAGGCCTGCAGGACCACAACAATATATTCAAATACAATACAAATAATATATATAATGCAATTCAAGGCAACTGCAATGACAAAGTTAACCTGTTGGAGTAAAAGTCTCCAATGACAATGTTAATGTTCACTTGAAATTACTTCGCAAGTGGAAACAATTGTTATTCACTGTCAAAGGACCTATGAAGTTATTAATTCATAAAATAATGGTCCTGGCACTTGCTAATTCATCAAATATAGATTCTACTTTACTGACTTCTTACTGATAAATAATACTTCTTCATCACATGCCAATTCAATTACAAACAAACATATTATATACAACAATGGCGCTGCTTGGCGGTGGCTCTTGGGACACTTCCTATAATGCTGGGAACTTCTGAATTCCTGGTAGACAAAACACTGCGTTAAAATGCTTTACCATTGGCCATTCACAATTGTGAGTGTGGTTTCAGAGTATCGCTTTGGTGGACTAGGGTCCAATACGCTATGGCTCTGGAGCTAGTTCTATCATGGACTCCTCATACATTGAGTATGGAATGCTCGGCTGCGTCACGTTCTCCTATCTGGCTGGAGAACTCAATTCGCCAGTCACCTCGTAAATGGATACTTCTATCTACATGTGTTAAATTACAGGGGTCTTGAAGCCCACTTATATAATATCTTGCAAACCACCTCCAAGATCTCTAAATATGATTGGCTCAGCCATGTGGGCTCATCCTACAGAATTAATTATTTTAAGGTTAGGTGACTAGGTGAAAAACTCATTGAACTCGATGAACTCGACGCGTGGCCTAGCACGGCATTTACAGTACTAAACTCGAATCGCGACATATAGATCTAAAACAAATACCCTCATTTTCTTTTCCGTTACCAAAATTTCTTCTGTTACTAGATGTTCTTTTCCGTTACTAGACACTCATATATTGTAACTGTTCCATCAATACATCGTGGTTCAGGCCCTGCAGACCTGACCTAAAAGTTACTCATTTTGTTATTTAGTGATTAGTATGCTCGGGAAGTGGGGTTTAGTTATTTCTTAGAACCTAGAATGCAGTCGAATAAATAAGCCATCCGAATTCTAAACAAACCAACTCCTGACAGACACAGTTTTGTCTTTTCCGTTACCTATCTGTCCCCGCAGTTTTTTGCATTGGTTGCAAAATTTCACCTTTTTCCGCACCGCTGCAAAATCCTGCAAAATTTTGCAAAATTTGCAAAAGAATCGCTTACATTATTGGGAAAAAAATTAGCATGTTCTACTATTGAAAATAGCGAAGAATTTTTAATGCCGGTAGAGCTAAACACAGTGATTCCCTTTGCTTGGGCCTAGCGTTACTTTCACTGACTCGCTCGCGCCGAATGCTATCGTATCCCAAGTCTAATCGAAAAATGGATGCCTTTGTGACAAGAAAACAACCCAAACCCGACATGAAATCTGCAGAGAAGACAACTGCGAAGGACAGGCAAAAACAATTCCCTAAGGGTTCGTCCAGACCAAAAGCTACTAACCGAGCCGAGCCTAGGTGCTAGATGCGAGCACTGTCAAGCAGATCAGCTCAATTGTTCACATCAAAAGCAACTGCCGCTAGTTGGCAGCTAGCGCGTGGCTGGCAAATTGCTAGCCCTTGTCTCAAGGAAAGCTTGCCTGTTCACACCAAAAGATGCCGTGCTGGTGTGCACATTGAGCTGTGGGCGAGCTAGCGGTTAAGTGTTGGCGGGGGTAAAATTAGTTGGCAAGACTTCCAACATGTCGGATGAACGAAAAGGTTGCGTGTTGCTATATTTACTGGAGCCATCAATGTGTCTGAAGCATGATCTTTTGTTGGAACCCAAGAGAGAATGGTGGGTTCACCCTATAAATGCCAAACGGGATACGTGTGGAGAATTCCAGCT
The DNA here is from genome assembly GCA_963931925.1 of Onchidella celtica. NCBI lineage: Eukaryota > Metazoa > Mollusca > Gastropoda > Systellommatophora > Onchidiidae > Onchidella > Onchidella celtica. The sequence continues at coordinate 49,708,633 of OZ007581.1, read as the reverse complement.
TTTGTTTCCCGATTTAAAGGAAGACGAAGGTCATTTTCAATCATATTTCCGAATGTTACCACAGACGTTCTATGCTATACTTGATATGATGTCTGCTGACTTACAGAAACAGGAAACCAATTATCGCAAACCTGTTTCACCTGAGGAACGACCGGCCTTGACCCTTCGGTAAGCAATCACCACTGCCGTAATCCTCATCATTATCTTCATCATCATCTTCGTCTTCGTCGGCATTATCATCATCTTCATCCTACTTCCTCCAAATCCCTCCCCCCCCTTCATACAGACGATTGTCAGCCCTATGTTCCCTCAGGTCTATGTTCCCTCAATTCGGCTCTATGTTCCCTCAATTTTCCCTCAGGCCTATGTTCCCTCAGGTCTATATTCCCTCAGGTCTATGTTCCCTCATTGTTCCCTTAAGTCTATTGGTGTTTCTACAGGGGAGCCAACCTGACATTTTCTTTTGCATGGCAATAATTGTAATAGACTTAAACTTTTGTTGTTAAAATCTCTCAGTTTTATTCATTTTTGTTGTTGTAGATTAGGTGTTTTTTTTCATTGAAGTTTCATTTTCGCATTTGTTTGTGTGCTTGTTTGTTGTTGCGTGTTCATGATTTTGTTGTTGTAGTTTGTCACAGTGGAAGGCTTTTATTTTGTTCTTCACATGTACTACTGTGTAAAACTGCCTTAATTCAAATTTCTAGTTGTTTAGCAATAATGAGTGGAAAGTTGTATTGAAATTTGTCTATTCAAAGAATAAATTCTTGTTTGTTTATTGCTTGTTTGTTGTTGGTTTTTCACGTTTGGTGTTTTTGTTTTGTCCATTGTTGTTTCTTTCTATTTTTGTTTGCTTATTTCTGCTTGTTTATGTATTAATTACATCCTTTTGAAAACAAATAAGTTTGGGCTATGGTACTGATAATTGGAGAAAACAATATCATGAGCTTTCTCAAAGTCAGTGTTTTATTTCTTGTTTTCTCATTAATTAAATGAAGAATACGAGTTATTAAATGTTCCGATCTTTATATCTTGTTTGTTGGGTTAGCGTATTGCTTTTATATCTACGAATATAACAAGTTTGTCACGGGCGAGTGAGCGAGGATCAGTAGTTACGAGAGAGTTTGAATAAAGTTAACCCACGAGCCACGGGGTAACGAAAGCGTGCATGTGGTGAGTGGAGGGGGGCGTCTGAATGAGGCGATAGCGCTGTCTTACTATGACTGCAAGTTAGAACGTCCTAAGGAGCGGACGCAAGAAAAGGCCCCGAGGGCGAACATAAGGGGAGCAGTCGGAAGACTAATGAAAGTGTTTTTTCCAGTGATGACTGGTGTCGGGGACGGGCCGAAAAGCCGCGTCGGTGAGCACAGAGGATAGGCCAGCATAGGGCCGAAGGCCACACATAGGCCGAGAGAGTGAGCTGTCGGTGCAGGACAGTAGATGCACATGAGTCGTGGCAGTCTGGCCACAGACAGGGATGTATCTTTGAGTGTGAATGTCCTAATGAAATGCTAATGTGCTATTGCCATGTGATGTACTAATGAAATGCTAATGTGCTATTGCCATGTGATGTGTTATTGGAATGTTAAGACTGCGGTGCCAGTGAAATATTGAGGTGCTTGCTATTAAGACATGGAGAGGAGAAGCTGAGACCGAAGTGTCTTTAGAAAGTAACTACCGGGTTGTGGACCCGAGGAAGAGTGCATGTGGGAATAAGGCCGTGGGACGGCAGTACTTAATTAATATCATATAATGTATGTAATTGCACGTTGATCGCTATCTTTATGTATAATAAATGTGTGAGTCTGATGGGTTGTTCTGTTACGTGCATACTTGTTCGTTCGTGATTGTTGTCCTGTTATAATTATTACATTTCCCAGTCGGGGATTTGTGACAAAGTTTGGTATTTTGATTCTCGTTTTACGTCTCACCTCAGCTGTATTGGAGGCGAGGTTGGCTCCCCTGTAGAAACACCAATAGACCTGAGGGAACTTTGAGGGAACATAGACCTGAGGGAACATAGACCTGAGGGAATATAGACCTGAGGGAACATAGGCCTGAGGGAATATAGACCTGAGGGAAAAAAGACCTGAGGGAACATAGACCTGAGGGAACATAGACCTGAGGGAACATAGACCTGAGGGAACATAGACCTGAGGGAACATAGACCTGAGGGAACATAGACCTGAGGGAATATAGACCTGAGGGAACATAGACCTGAGGGAACATAGACCTGAGGGAACATAGACCTGAGGGAACATAGACCTGAGGGAACATAGACCTGAGGGAACATAGACCTGAGGGAACATAGACCTGAGGGAACATAGACCTGAGGGAACATAGACCTGAGGGAACATAGACCTGAGGGAACATAGACCTGAGGGAACATAGACCTGAGGGAACATAGACCTGAGGGAACATAGACCTGCTCCCCCCAAAACAAGAAGAAAAATATTATAACAATGACAACAATAAACAACAAGACCAGGTTCAACAACTACCAAGATCTAGGAACAAAAAGAACTCATAATTATCAAAGCCAAGTTGTGTTTATTAGAACAAAAGGAAAAAAAAAAAGCGAAAAGAATGGAAAAATCAATACACGGACAAGAAAGAAAATGTTAATTCAAGTTGACATCTGGTTGAGTGATGACGTCACTTCCACTGTGTAAAAGGCCTCTGGCTGGTGTTTTTCTTGCTGCGGCTGAGGCAACAGTTGTTGTTGTTGTTGTTGTTGTTGTTGTCGTTGCCCCTGTTCATCCATCTTTAATTGTTGGATAATAGCATCTCCAACAACTTTGCCAATAGTATTCTTTAAACTGACTTTCAGGTATGGATTCCTGTGGCGTCCCACTAGTTGGGCAATCGATATTTTCTCACCCCTGTATTGTGAGTCGCACTCGGCGACCTTTCTTCCCCCCTCCTCAATAGTCAGCGGTTTCCTTTGATGTCTCGCGGCTTGTCGTACGTTAGTTTTTTTCTTTTGTTGTTGATGCTTGGCGTGTGTTAGCAGGTTAATCGAGAATGTACTGAATCGTTCGTGTTAGTCTTGTTTACTCTAAGTTGGCCTTGGAGTGATGCAATATATTGACGTGTTCGTGTGTGATTGGACGATCAGTATGTATCTCGTATGTTCTGGAGTTGTATAGAGCTAGTTAGGAAATCAAGCCACTTCTTGAATGTTCGGACAGAATGTATATATAAGGACGCTTGGCGAGCGAGTGGGGTGTGCAAAACCGTGGGTGCAGATCGTGTGTGCAAATCCAGTTGTAGTCAGAAGTGTAAGTGCCTTACCTGCTAGGCGTAAGTAACTTGTGGATATCAGCTCTTGTTTACAGTTATTAAACGTTAGTATTAATTGTTCATCGGATCCTGTTATTTATTTCTACTACAGTTCGAGACAGTTTCGTTTTTAAGGGGTAGACGATCAGTTCATCTGACTCTCCCCATCATAACGTGCTGAAATTTGCATCAACTGTTACATGCGCAAGTCATGGACGAGGTAGTCAACATACGCTTTCCACTCGTCTTTATCCCCTTCGCCTTCTTTCAAGATTCTCCTGAGGCTGTCTAGTTTCTCCCTCTCAAGTTGCAGAAACTGGTCTGTCTGCTTGGCCTCCTTTGAGGAACTCCACCGAGCAGTATCTTGTCAGCAGCTTGACTTGACAGAGATTCTTGGTCATCCTCAATGAAGGAGTCTGCTGAAAGGCTCGCATCAGCTGCTGAATCCTGATGAAAGGAGCCACTCAGCTGTATTCCGACGAACTGATCCTTCATGAAGAAAAGGGGTTCGTAATACTGCCAACGGACAGTTTCCTCACCGGTCTGGAATGCTGGCTGACCACTGGTAGTCTTGGGCAGTTAGTTGCACACATCTCTCATCTTGTCTTTCAGGTGTTTTAATTTTTTCTTGCAATCCTCCTCTGGAGATAAATTAGGAAGTTAAAAATATGTATAATATAAGAAAAGTATACCGGTAATACTTATGCAAAATAATTCTTGTTTTTTCTCAACAGTTTTTTGGCTACAGGAATGGCCTTCAGGTCCTTATCACATTCTTATCGGCTTGGAACGAGCACTGTTGCTGAGATTGTTGCTGAAACGTTGACAGCAATTTGGACGAGATTAAATCCTATCTATTTGAAAAAGCCAACAAAAGAAACGTGTCAAGAAGTCGCACAAGGATTTCTTAAGAAGTGTAACTTTCCTAAAGCCATTGGTGCTATAGACGGCAAACATGTGCGTATTCAAGCACCACCAAATTCAGGGTCCAACTTTTTTAAATACAAACATTTCTTTTCCATTGTGTTGCAAGGAGTGGCTGACTCTGATCTCAAATTCATAATGATCGAAGTTGGTGCATATGGAAAAGAGAGTGATGGGGGAGTGTTTTCTCGATCTGAAACAAAATTATTCATTGAGAAAAATACGATGGGCCTTCCGTGCGCATTTAGTTTGCCAGATTTATCCGCAGACCTCCCTACGTCCTGATAGGAGATGCTGCCTATCCATTAAAACAATACCTGCTCACACCATTTTCTGGAAATCTCACGCGACAGATGCAAATCTACAATTATCGACATTCCAGGGCAAGGAGATGCATCGAGTGCGCTTTTGGTGTACTGGCAGCCAGATGGAGAGTTCTAAAAACAGTCATAGCCACAGATATAAAGACTTCAGAGAGTATTGTTCTCGCTGCTGTCGTGTTGCACAATGCATTGTTAACGCTTGAAGGTAACAAAGTCTCAGAGGCAGTCATCCAAGAATGGGACGACAGTCGAAAGAGAAACACAGATGGCAATGGAGAAACTGTTCACAGAGGCCGTCCTGCGCAGTACGGACTAGGGATGAGACAAAAACTGATGTGATGGACTGCTTTGTAGGAACGGGCGCACGGCCTTGGCAAGACAAATGTCTCTAAACTGATATACCGGTACTAACACTTAATTAAATCCACAAACATCGACAAAGATAGTGATCATGCCTTACAACGTCAGCTTAATTTTTTTTTAAAATAAAGTATTGTGGGGTAGACAGGGGGAGAGAAAGACAGAAAGGGAATAGAGAAAACGAGAGGGGGGGGGAGAGAACGGAAGGAAAGAATGAGGAGCAAGAGTGAGAGAGTGAAAGGAGGAAAAAGGGATATTGAATGATTCAGCGAATTTAGATACCTGTCATGTCCATCTTTGCTGCAATCTCCACGAAGTTCTTTCTCCTCACATCTTTATTCACGAAGTCCTTATCTTGCTTTTTCCATAAACTTGGATAATCTTGCAATGAAGCAATGAACTGAATGGTTTTATCTTCCTCCTGTTTATTTTCATACGAGTATCACTCAGTTTGTGGCGCAACAACAAGCGGTGAGCGAGCAACTTTCACTAACGGCGGGAAAACTTCCGCTCGTGCTAAATTTAGTGATCTGGAAATGAGGCCAGCTCGACTGCTAGCTTTGAGCGGTGATAAATGCTCGAATATTTATCTCTGCTCGATGCCAGCCGTGGCCGAACCGTGCGGCGAGCTTACTGCTTTTGGTGTGAACAGTTGATACACATAAAGAGCAGGTATTTCTGCGGCTCGGCTACTGTGCGGCTACCAGACCAAAAGCTACTAACCGAGCTGAGCCTCGGAGCTAGATGCGAGCACTGTCAAGCAGAATGATCAGCTCGTTTGCTCACACCAATAGCAACTGCCGCTAGTTGGCAGCTAGCGCGTGGCTGGCAAATTGATCGCTCTTGGCTCGATGAAAGCTTGCCTGTTCACACCAAAAGCTGCCGTGCTGGTGTGCACATTGAGCTGTGGGCGAGCTAGCGGTTAAGTGTTGGCGGGGGTTAAAATTAGTTGGCAAGGCCTTCAACATGTCGGATGAACGAAAACTGTGCGTGTTGCTGCATTTATTGGGGCCACCAACGTGTATGATCTTTCGTTGGAACACAAGAGAGAATAGTGGGTTCATCCTTTAAATGCCAAACGGGATACGTGTGGAGAATTCCAGCTGTGGTTTCCGGATTTAAAGGAAGTCGAAGGACGTTTTCAATCATATTTCCGAATGTTACCACAGACATTCTATGCTATACTTGATATGATCTCTGCTGACTTACAGAAACAAAAAAACCAATTATCGCAAACCTGTTTCATCTGAGGAACGACTAGCCTTGACACTTCGGTAAGCAGTGTTAACGCTAGAAGGTAACAAAGACACAGAAGCAGACATCCAAGAATGGGACGGCGGTCGAGAGAGAAACACAAAAGGCAATGGAGAAGCTGGTCACAGTGGCCGTCCTGCGGAGTACACGGAATATGGATGAGACAAAAACTGATGTGATGGACTGCTTTGTAGGAACGGGCGCACGGCCTTGGCAAGACAAATGTCTCTAAACTGATATACCGGTACTAACACTTCATTAAATCTACCAACATCAGCAAAGTTAATGATCATGCTTTACAACGTCCGCTTAATTGTTTTTAAATAAAGTAGTATGGGATGGACAGGGGAAAAGAAAGAGAGATAAGGAATAGAGAAAGAGAGAGACAGAGAAAAAAACGAGAGAGAGAGGGGAAGAACGGAGGCAGGGAATGAGGGAGCGAGAGTGAGAGATCTAAAGGAGGAGAAAGGGATACTGAATGATTCAGCTAATTTAGATACTTGTCATGCCCATCTTTGCAGCAATCCCCAAGAAGTTCTTCCTCCTCACATCTCTATTCTAAGTCCTTATCTTGTTTTTCAATCAAGTTGGATCATCTTGCAATAAAGTAATGAACTGAATGGTTTTGTCTTCTTCCATGTTTATTTTCACACCAGTATCAGTCAGTCAGTGGCGCAACAGCAAGCGATAAGCGAGCAACTAACATTAATGGCGGGAAAACTTCCGCTTGTGCTAAATTTAGTGATCTGGAAATGAGGTCAGCTCGACTGCTAGCTTTGAGCGGTGATAAATGCTCGAATATTTATCTCCACTCGATGTTAGCCGTGGCCGAACCGTGCGGCGAGTTTACTGCTTTTAGTGTGAACAGTTGATATACATAAAGAGCAGGTATTTCTGCGGCTCGGCTACGGCATGGCTAAGGCTCAGCTCAAAGCTTTTGGTCTGGATGCACACTTAAGGAGACGTTCAAAAAATGTTGAATTAACCAGAAGCTTCACTTTCGGGCGCTCCCCGTTACTTTAGCACTATCGTCAAGCGACATCGGTGGGAACTGACTTGCTTACTCTCTAACCAGGGCGCGACGGTAAACAATACACGGGTAGCCGGCGGTAAAGTGAAAGTTAATTATAGAAAATAGTTGAAGAATCGCTGAAGAATCTAAGACATTGTGACTATCAGAGACCAACAATAATCAAAACTGCTACGTGCTCAATTGTAAATTATTTCTATACGGATAACAAGCATCTGATCAAAATATTTACGTTGTTTTGGTTTTAATTAGAAAAGATGTCTAAAAGTGTTCTTCACATGACGCGTTTACTTTAAACAAAGCATCTACCGATATTCATTTCAAATCTTCTCTTGATGGATAACATGGTTGCACTTATATTATAATAAAAACAAACATTACGCCCTTTTAAAGCAGCACTTAGAATGGCAGCATGAAAGAAATGCATGTATTGCAGGGTATTTTGTGAAACAGTAGTATTTCAGAGATGGAGGTGAGAGAAAGTACAGACAGTAAAATATATTCTTGTTCATTTAAACTTAAGATATAGATTGATAAAGTACATTCTCAATCATTGACTAAGGTAATTATAGATTGTTGAGGTGCATTCTTATTCAACAACCGAGTTATACTTGATAAAGTGCATTCTCATTATTTAGTTAAGTCATAGATTGGCAAAGTACGTCCTCATTCATTAACTAACATATCGTCGCTCCATTCGCATAGTGACGGAGATCAATTTTACCAGTTCCGAGTTACGGCTCGGAGAAAATTTTAAAAATTTAAAAGTGCTGCTACTCAGTTGTTTCTGGTTCAATCTGTTTGAAATTTGAAAATGTTACTTAAGACAACATTATCTAAATGTGGGGTTGTGTTTTAGAACTAACAATTTTGTAAAAATAGGTGAATTTGATCTCCGTCACTATGTCAGTGGAAGAAGGGCAGTTTGCGACAAGATCCATCTACGCCGAGATCAAGTCCGTCAGTATGCGAGTGGAATACGCACTCATTGCCTTGGAGTTGGCGATGTCTTAGACCATACAAACATAGAACAGACAGGCTGTACTTTCGTTCACTTCTGTTTTTTGACTTAGTCAATAAATACGAATTCCTTTTAACATTCAATATCTATCTATCTATCTATCTATCTATCTATCTATCTATCTATCTATCTATCTATCTATCTATCTAATCTATCTAATCTATCTATATATCTATCTATCTATCTATCCATCTATCTATCTATCTATCTATCTATTTACCTAATAATCTGTCTATCTATCTATCTGTGTGTCTGTTGATCTCTCTATCTACAATCAAATCTATCCATCTATCTATCTATCTATCTATTTATCTATGTATCTATCTATCTATCTATCTATCTATCTATCTATCTATCTATCTATCTATCTATCTATCTATCTATCTATCTATCTATCTATCTATTTATCTGTCTGTTGATCTCTCTATCTACAATCGAATCTATCAATCTATCTATCTATCTATCTATCTATCTATCTATCTATCTATCTATCTATCTATCTATCTATCTATCTATCTATCTATCTATCTATCTATCTATCTATCTATCTATCTATCTATCTATCTATATCTGTCTGTTGATCTCTCTATCTACAATCGAATCTATCAATCTATCTATATCTATCTATCTATCTATCTATCTATCTATCTATCTATCTATCTATCTATCTATCTATCTATCTATCTATCTATCTATCTATCTATCTATCTATCTATCTATCTATCTGTCTATCTATCTACAATCGAATCTATCTGTCTATCTACAATTAAATTTCTATCTATCTCTCTATAAGTAGGTATGTAGATAAATGGGTAGGTAAAGTAGGTAGGTAAGTATGTGGGTAGGTAGGTAGGTAGGTAGGTAAGGTAGGTAGGTGAGTAGATGCATAGGTTGTAGGTAAACAAACAGAGAGATGGATTACTATTTTCTTAAATCCTCATATCTCATTTTTTGACTGAGCGGTCGATCTAAAGGCAAAAAAAATAACACCATTATCCACGAAATGAAACTATAGCCTCGGTGTTAGACTGGACAAATTGCCAATCGCTGGACAAGGAACCTATCTAGCTTTCTATCTATCCATTATCTATCTTTCCATGTCTGTCTGTCTTTCTGTCTGTCTGTTTATCTGTCTGTCTGTCGATCGGTCTGTCTGTCTGTCTGTCTGTCTGTCTATCTATCTATCTATCTATCTATCTATCTATCTATCTATCTATCTATCTATCTATCTATCTATCTATCTATCTATCAGAGCATCTACTTACTATCTATCTACCTATCGCTCTCTCTCTCTCTATCTATCTATTTATCTATCTATCTATCTATCTATCTATCTATCTATCTATCTATCTATCTATCTATCTATCTATCTATCTATCTATCTATCTATCTATCTATCTATCTATCTATCTATCTATCTATCTATCTATCATCTATCTATCTATCTATCTGGCTGTTGATCTCTTACAGATCACTTACAGAAACATCGAGATTCCTGATTCCTGACACGTTCATACGATCTACTGGGCTCTCTCTCTCTCTCTCTCTCTCTCTCTCTCTTCATAACATTTGAGTTACTTTTTCTGGCATTTCTTTCAACTGAATGAGATGGTGTAGTTGACTTCTTTTTTTTTTTTTTCCTCTATGCAAGTTGCACTAATAACTAGCCAAGACGAAGGTAATCCATATTTCTCTAAGACTTGGAATGAAGTGAAATATCCATTGCCACTGGTACTCAGTTTATATTTTGATGGAGTTAGTCGGTATGTTCTCATAAAACTCCGTATTCAAGGTTTTTTTTTTACCATATTTATTATAAGGGCATAGAAAATACGTCAACATTGGAGAAGAAAATTCGAGATGATTAAATTGGCGTAATGGTTCGTAAGAAGTGTGTTCTACTTAAAAAGCCGACACAAGGATAATGGACCTATATAATATAAATGATAAGCCCACCCCCCCCTTCTTCCCACCCACTCCCGTCCCCATGGTCCCTGCCCACTGAAAGTCCTTTGATCTCCCGTCTGATGATACGCCCACCAACTGTCGCAGGTCGATGTCTGACTTGACCGCTGGCGACTTACCTGCGTTTTAGACACTCGCACAGTGACTGAGTTCATCTCCGTCAGTATGCGAGTATCTGGGTTTGATAACCGTCAAATAGGTAATTGCAAAAATACAAAAACTGCTTTAATTATCGCAAAATCATTCATACAGTATGTAGTTTAGAGTCTCCTTATCAATATGGACTAAGTAACTCAAAACCCTCAAAATGTCCATCTCCGTCACTATGCGAGTGGAGCGACGATATATATAGTTTGGTACCTGCGTTACAGATTGATCATGATAAAGTAAATTCTCAATTCATTAACTAAGTTATTGATTAGTAAAGTACATTCTCATTCAATATCTACTTTATAAATTGGTAAAGAACTTCGGTACCAGTAACTAAGTAAAAGATTAGTAAAGCATATTCTTACTGAATAACCGAATTGTAGATTCAGTTTACTAAAGGGAGTATACAGCACGTTTGTTTCGGTTTTGTTGTATAGTCAAATCAACTCTGGTACAGTAGTAGTGATTTTTTTTTTATTACATGAAGGGAGAATAGAGATGTATACTATGAGTGGTTTTGCTGCAAGTGATTTTTTTTCTTAAAATTAAATTAGTCATGGAATTAAGATCAGTGGTTTGAATTCGTACTGTCTGAAGGTTCATACAGTCTTAAAAACTTATATGAGTTGAGGAAATCTTTATTTAGTTATTTATGTTTCTGTTTTTAATCTGGAAAAAATAAGGATGCTGAACTGTGAGGTTTATTATAATTGAAATACATTATTTAATTTAGGAATTTTGTTAAAGAAAAACCAATGCACATTTTTTTACAAAATTTGTCATTTTTAGGTTGCAAATTTTGCATTTTTGGTTCCAAAATTTTGATTTTTTATTTCCCAGGGGGCAGACCTCTGTTCTTTTCCATTACCGTTTAGTTTCTACTTCCGATAACGGAATGGGACGGTAACGGATATGCTGAATAAATGTTTTTAAAAATCGTGACTGGCACCAAATACAATTACTTGCCTTTTTTGCCTACTAATATCTATATGAGTAAAAGTGAAACTTTACGACAATTGCAGCGCACCTTTCGCTACTCCTCTGTTAATGCTGATTCGGTGGACTTCAGATTTTATGCAGTGCTTAGTATAGACTGTCGTCGTGTCGCCGGCACAGAAACTACAAAAATAATTAATAACGCCCAGAACGTTTGTATTAGTTTCTAGGTTGCAACACATGGGGGTTCGATCTATTTTTTCGGCAAATGCAATTGAGATTGGCTCCGGTATCTTTATCACACTCACAAAACAACTTCCGGTTAGGACTGGTTTGAATGAGATTGACGCTGCAGGGCCAAAAGTACAGGTTTGTGTTTTCAATATGCCTAGGAAAATATCATATTTCTTTTCCATTACCTCATGACGTTATTACTTCCTGCGATGTGTTCACTAACAGACAAACTAACCCGTGCGCAAATCATAGCCATTTGACGGATGCTGGCTGGACACGCAGGACGCCAACGCGCGAAGAGAGAGCAGTAAAAACGTTTCTAAAAACAAACAAACAAACACAAATAAAATAAAACGAAGCAGGTCCATAATTCACGCAGAACTGAAACTAATAAATCGATTTATCCCGGGCAGGGCCGGGAACTCAGCTAGTTATATTCATATTAGCCTACTCCTCCGTTAATACTTAGCCCACACGCTTCAAATTTGACAAACGTCGACAGTATTTACTTACCCAGGTTTTCGTCACATAAACCATACGAAAACACCTGCCCCCGAATTTATCAAAATAGAATTTTTCGATCATTCTATTTTAATTCACCATTTTGAGTGAACCGGAAGAATGATACCATTTTGAGGCGCCGACTGAACGCGGAAGTTTGGTTCCGCACCGAGAAACGAAACCGTCCGAAGAACGGGTAATTAAATAAAAGTATTCTATGTGAAATTGTGGTATAACAGTAAGTTCTATTAGTCATAGCATGGAATCTAAATGCCGTTTTAATGTAGCCTAAATCTAGATATATGTTTGCACTTAGTACATGGAAAATTTGCAAAATATATCTTGCACGGGTCGGCTAGTTCTATATATTGCCCTTTCAGAATGTTGTATAAATAAGGGTAACGGATGTTGTCGTTATCCAAAAAGCACCTTGCTTGTCTTTTTTGTGGCCCTCTGACCGGATGGTTCATCACTGCACCCTTCCATGTTGATTGTTTTTGGGTAAAACAATGAACGATACCTCTAAAAAAATTAAGCCGGTGACTTAAGAGTTCGATTTCTTGAATGTCAGAGTGCAAAAACCTGACGGTAAAGGAGAAAACACGAAATCCGAGGGACACAGTTAAACATCAACATTGTGAAAAGACATAGCGTCAGAATGAAATATTGTTATCACTCAGAGGAAATTGAAAAGAATATGTTGTCACGAAAAAATAATGATGAAATAAAATACGTTTTTAATGTTTTTTTACCGTTGAAATTCATGAAAAGTCAGAGGACACGTTTTTTAGCATACCTCGATCTCTTGAAATTACAAAATCTTCATCAATATCACAATCCAATTTTTATGAAATTTTAAGCACGATCAGAAAGATGGCCATGCAAAAGTGTGTCACAGACAAAATCACAATTGCATTCAAAGTGTTTAATTGCTAATTTAAAAAAGCTCAGGGACACCAATTACTACAATTTGTTGAAAAGTCCCATATAATAATGTACTTTGTGACGCTGAAGCCTATCATTTCCCCGCTGGGTTTGTAGTCAAACATTCGTAGTCTTTCCTGTCCGTACTTTCTTTAAAACAAATTACATGTTCCTTGTTCCGGTGTTATCTGTTAGGAACTTGACGGCACTTTCTTGGGCAGTATTAAATAAAAATGATCACAGTTTTTAATAATGCAGATCAGCATTCCGGGGAAGCATATTTCTGTAAATCAGGGCGGCGTAAGCTGGGCTATTCTGCTGATAAGGTGATAGTGCCATATCTAAAGCATTGCATATTCAGACAGTGCACCGAGTCTGAGAGAATTTAGTTTGGAGAATTAAGTGTCGCCAGTTTCCAGGAAGACAACAATTTTATTGTATTTTAGCATAATTATTTCACTACTTTAGACATTAGCCTGATCAGATAGTAGCTGAATGCAGCTTTTACACACGACATAGGCATCCTTGTACTCAGTACACCCCCCCCCCTCTTCTCTTTCTATCTGCCTATATGTCTGTCTGCGATTCTGTTTGTCACACGTATAATAAAAAACAGATGAATAATAATTTTTAACATTAAACATGCACACACAATTATGTCCCCTATCTATTTTCCAGGTCGAGTTGAAAACCGCTTCGGGTGTCCGGACAGATGGGAGCTCTACGGAGACAAGTGTTATGCCTTTTCGCTAGATCATCGGACATGGCAACAAGCATTGGTATGTTGTCTCTGTCTGTTGTTGGCAAGTTTTAATAGGGAAAAACAACTTGTCACTGAAGGAATAGGAAGAAACCAGAAAGAATAATGAAAGTTTTAATTATTATATCAAATCAAGTTTACTCATTTGATGACACAACAGAAGAAACCACAAAGTGGTAGAACACAATTCTTGGCAACACTATAGAAATATCATTTTCTTTGCATACTTGAGATTCTATACGAAGTTCAGTAACAAGCTACGTAACCTGTCACAGAGGGAAGTAGGGAACATAGATCTAAGACGTAAATATGTCATTTTGCCTGAAGTAGATGATCAGACGTATTGATGTTCATGGCCACTAAGTAAAAAAAAAGTGTTTCAGACCAAGCCTTTACAATTATCATTAAGGGTGGATCAGTTATATTGATATTTTATGACCTTCTTCATCAACGCAGGTGATGTGTGAAGAATATGGTGGAACTCTGGCTGAACCGCGAGATTTTGGAACTGACATGTTTCTTAAATACTGGGTTGTGACGAACTCCAGTAAGATTCCAACCCACTTTATCAAACGTGAAGATTTTTCCAATACTGAAACAGTACAAATTCCATCAAATGCCTAGCCCCAAGTAAAGTGTGCTCATCATTTAGAGGTGATAAACGATTGGTTTCCATATGACACAGTTACAACTCGCATCACGGTTACAGGATCTGTGCTAACAAACGCTAACCCCGTCCAGCCTGTAAAGTTTCGTATGAGTCCAGTAGGCTTACATCTTCTTATTATATCACTTTGAATTTCGAACAGTATTCGTATTTTTCAAAGAAATAAATCCTGTATTTGAGAAAATAATAATTAAGTAAACGGTAATAAACTGCATAATGCTCTGATCGTATTGGCAGTTGCAGCTGTATAAGATCACATGAAGTGCGCGGTGTTGCTAGGAGGAATTAATGTTTATTAATTCAGTAATTAATTAATTAACAATTTACTTACTAGTGACTACATCATTCTTCGGACGGCAAAAGACAAAAAAAAGAAAACTCCAGACATAAAAAGAAAGATTATCATAGATGCCGAGATGCGTGAAGAAATCCACAAAATTCAGCGAGAGATGAACAGAACAAAATTATGATTATCAGTGGCGTGCACCGAGAATTTTGCAGCAAATGGTGATATCTTGGCCTCATGTGTACATAAACACACATTAAATTTGTGGAGGAAAAAGGATTGCAGGAAAGATCATCGACACAAAGTAAACCAATGAAAAGGGCATTATTTCAAGTTTACCAAAGCTGAAACAGAACCTTTCGAAGATTGAATGGAAGGCATCTTTTAAATTTCAAGTAATTAAGAGCTGTATGAGCAATGGTCTTTTAGAAACTCGAAAGCCGTTTTTTTTTTTGTTTCTTTTATAGTGCAGACGTGTTTATTTATTTATTTTTTTTTTTTTTTATTTATTTATCGCCTGAACATTAATTTCTTTTTTTTCCCATGAATTTTTTGTTTAAACTGCAAATGTGCAGTCAGAGTTAATCCTTTGCTCTATTCAATGAGCCCTTGTATCTCTTCCATGTGGTGGCCCATTCGCTTCATAAACTGAACCAAATTTACAGCAAAATATCTCAAAGTCGATATAGTTTGTTAAATGCAGTTCCGTTGCTTTTCAAATAAAGACCGAAGCTGCTACACAGACATGTTCATACATTTGCCAAGGTTTTTGACATAGGACAACGGGAAACGTGCCACTTGAAACCACAAAGTCGATACCCAAGGTGAAATTATTGAATTATCAAATCAGTACGTGACCAAACTAAAAACAACCATAGAACAGATGATAATTTATGATCGTGCTTTAAATTTCGAGTGTTAATCTTCACAATAGCAAAAATATTGAAGTTAGTTCCTATTACATTTATTTTAGCCCATACCAAGCACCGGCAGGTTTGTGGTTCTAATTGAAATAATTATTATTGTGATACGTTATTATAGTCTCTCAGAATCTGGAATTGAGCCAGGTCGGGCGGCTGTCATATAAAATGTTAGTCCTGTGTGCGCTAACACGCCAGCCACTCCATAATTTCTCGGTAGAGAAAACTTCCAAACTGAACTCTTATCAAATTGAGCAGTTTTACTTCACTTGGAC
>OZ007581.1:49477875-49692624 GCA_963931925.1 Onchidella celtica | reverse complement strand
GTGTAAACAAATTCAATTTGGTCGGTCTCGCTTTCATACAATCAGTAATAGCACCTAATAAGATAATTGACAGACTCATAAGGTGTAGCAGCACTCACAGCTCATTACACATCTAGTAAAAGTATAATCAATGTCCTCCTCTTCGTCACAATGGGGTGACGGAAAAAGTGTCACAGTTCCTGGCACGAACACATACGAGGGATCTCACCATTTCCTCGCTCGCGATGGTTTTGCGAGCGAGAGAGTCCAATGTAAGCGGTGTGCACACTTAAGCCTGGTGCACAGAGGCTTCGTCACTATCCGGGTCTCACACGGTGCGAATCTTTCTGTCTGTCATCTCCACTCAGGTAGGAGGCTCCCGTGACTCGTCCTTTCGCCAAATGCTCGAAATATGAATCCCCTGATCTTAGTACGTGTGTTAGCTTTTATACCCCCCGATGGTTACTAAGGGTCTCCCTCCCGATTGGATGATCAAGGACCTAGCCACGACAAACACAAGTATGTCTTTCAGTTAACCCTAAGTGCTTTCTCAAAAGGATATGTACACAACTCAACAACCTACACTCGAACTTCTACAATCCTACTATGTAAACTTGAAAATCTCACACGCACACCAAAACGAAAGGGTTAACTTAATGTTTACAAACTTCACTCACACTCATCACGAAATCCGTGGCTTGATTAATCGCTAAACGCCTTTCATATTCTCTCAAAATAAACCAACCCATGACTAACAGAAAAAAGAGCTCATGCGGCTCTTGGCACTGTCTTCAAATGATGCACTGTCTGGGTGAAAATAACATGTAGCAATGTATCAAAACATAATTATGAAGCTTTTAGAAATTAGGTAAATATAATAGACGTCCGAATTCTGTCACATTTAACCTTCATGTTGAAACATCGGAAACGTCTTTAAGGAAAACTGTAAGTTAAAATTCTATAACCTAAGGGAAAGCGCCAATGTCTTCTTGCATGTTTTGTGAGTGGCTTGATATGATAAGTTGAAACTATTTTGTAAGTTTTTCAACAGTTAAAGAGAAGAACAAGGCAAGGCCCAAATCTCCTCCAGTGTTCAACTAAGTATGCTTTCCAGGCAAAAATAATTGGTTTCTGTCACTTTATGTCACTGACTGTTTAAATTTTTTGTTCGTGTTCAGTGGAAAGATCCAAACCATAATTATGTTTCTATCTCGCAAGACTTTCAGGTTTTTTTTTTCTGTTTGGACTGCAGTAAATCCTGGCAAGAGCACATGCCCAGCCGCAGAGTACCTGCGTCTGAGTTTGATTTCGATGACCAGTTGGCGCGATAACGGCCACTTTGTGCCTGTCACGAGCAGAGTTAAGGTCTTGGTGATCTAACTCGACTGCACAAGAGGCAAATAACTCACACTCGGACACAAACACACAAGAAATTATTAAATGAACAAGAGTATATGTTTGTCAGGCCGGCCGGGCCGTAATATTATTACATAAAATATTAAACAAAAGACAATAGAGGTATGTTCATAATAAAGTTCCAAATGCTAACTTGTACTAAGCTATCTACCATAATCAATATTCAATTGGTGTATAATTATAAGAAACAAGATATCAATTTATAGCAGCAGTTGAGTCGCCACTGGGCAGTCGCCAGGCAAAATCTCTAGAAATAATATGGGTTTCCAATGCACACTGAATGCTAGGAGGGCCCAGTACGTTCAAAGCCCACAGAAGCCCGATTTCGGCTTGCAGGTATTAAGTAGCTTGTACATATAATTCTATACATGCAATCACTCTATTATTCATATTAATATCAATGTGCTCGTGCCCTGAGGAGTCACAAGCTAACAATAAGTCTTCAAATGCCTATAGATCATTTTACTATCAGCTGACGCTCGTTCGTCGAGTCCAAGCTGTGTTTTTTTCTGTCTTCCTATGAGGCTGTGGGTTTTCTCTCTGTCTCTGAACTTCTATGATTATGAGTGAATAAAATCAGTTACCATTATTCACACCCACTAACTCGTAGGCGTGAAAATCAGGACAGCGCAGTGTAGACTCTTTAGGTCAGTTCACCCAGACCTTTCTTTCTAGAGCTCTCACTGTCACTTCAATCAGCTCTCTCTCTATATGCTACGTCAGTCTGATGACAATGGACTGCTCGTCTTCGTGCAACACAGTTCAGGTACTGGCCAACCGGAGATACTTCACGGGTACGATGCTTGGCTTCTCGCCTGCAATCAATGAATTTCAATGTTACTCCGCTGGTAAAATTAGTTCAGCAATCTTATTGGCCAAACCCCACCATTTTGAATGTATGGATATCTGCACTATCCACACTACTCAGTTAACGTGCAAAAAAACATGTCTAGTCATACTGTCACGATTAAGGTTGATGACCTTGTTGTTACGAGCTGGGTCCTCGAGTGTTACGAGTTCAAGGAAGGGTGTTACAGATGGGGATTACTGTGCTCGTGTTTTACGGGGATGGTTAATTATAAATTTACGTGTTCGACTGCATTTTTAATAAATATCGAGAGGTTTTAGAAATTACTCTGCCATACCATGCCACATACACTAATAACAATTTCGAGTACGTTATATCAAGGACCTTGTAGGGCCACAAATTTATTACTTAAAATTCCTAACAATTTCGTCTATCTTACATATTAAAAAGACAACATCAGCAGCATCAAATGAAAATACTATAATACATAACTAGAAGTCTCCTCTAGATTCTTACAAGATTAGAAAATCCATATCATTCTGACTCATTCACAGTTTACTTAGTAATTATTTATCTTCAGAAATATAGACTGCCTACTATCTCACAAATGATATACTTAGGTCTCAGACGACAATATTAACTCATTTAACTGCTTATAAAGGATCAAACCGTCAAGACACACTGACGTAGTTAAAATAGATCTAGATCTGCTCTAGGATGGGCTGGCAATCCCCAGCCTCATCCAGACACATCAATTACAATTTACAAATGTGTATATCAGTCACTCTTTCTAGATCTTAATTGCAAGTAAAACTTTATGGTCTTGCATTCCTTTGATCGCACTTCTACTGGAAAGTTAGGGTCAGATTCACATCATCTCGAATCATTTTGATGAAACTTACGATTGGTTCCCTGAAACGATTTCAGGGAACTGGAGAAAATAGCTGTGGATTATTTTCATTGTCTATCCAGGACATAGACATGACGTTAACAGTCTGTTGGTTCTCTCTGGCTGAACCCCTAGCCGACCACCTTCGTAGCTGGAAACTCTACATGGAAGTGAGGTAGCATAAACATGTCTCCGCTTATCTTCTGCTGCAAATCCACGTGACTGCTCAAATTTGATTGGTGCATCCACTTCGAGCTCCGCTCGCAGCGCCAATAGATTCTATTAATAGTAACAGACAAAGTTATTCAAGTCTATCAAAACCGTTCGCAAAGTCTCTACACCCTAAACGTTTTATGTACGAATTTATTCACTCCTTATTCGCCCCGTCTTTCCCTGTTAAAGTACACCCAAACCACGGGGTCGAAAACTGCATCGTCACTGTTAATTTATCCATTCGTTCTATCCTGACCCACTTTCTTTCCATCTCTAAGAAAAGCGCTACAAAAACAAACCGTCCACGGGAATAGTTCAAGGACGTCTGGACTGGCTAAAATCAATGATGCCATGTAATAAACAATGCGTGACCTAGCACGGCAATTCAAATCCTAACCCTGACATATCCCCCACCCCAGTGAAAATTTTAAGAAAAATTTACACGATAAGATCCAAGAAATCCCAAAGTTATTGTGGTAGGGGCCTAAGTAGTACTGTAGAAAAATGAGTCTTAAGCTTGAGAAGAAAAATCCAATTAAGAACGTGCATATTGGATGGACAAAAAGCATACAATTATTGATGCCATGTTCTATAGAATTTATTCTATTTAAACATTCTTACTGCACACAATCAAAATTCTCAGAAACATCTATAATAATAATAAGTATATCACTGTATACTGCTGGATTAAAGTATAACTATTATGAAATAATGAAGCCTTACTGAAGGAATAGGCTTATAATTATATAGTCAACACACACAATTGCTGCTTATATACACATTCACACACAATATATTGTTAATTAAAATACTGTGGTATCCAATGGCAGCAGTAGCTCTGGTAGCTTGGTTTGCCATGTCTCTATCTCATTGACCCGCTGACAAGGGCGTCAGGTTTGCCAGAAGTTCAGGTCACAGTCAGGAATGACGCTGGTGGAAAAAGGATATTCACAACAAAGGATTGTAAAAATGGTTCATAAAATAATGAACAAGATAAATGTGAATCCATCCACCGTCTAGAATTGAGGGGGACAAGCACTATCCAACCCCAATACAAGACACAACACTCTTTAATAGGAATTTAAATGAGACGTGACAAAATATCAGCTTGGGAATTGTCACCGCCCGGGATAGACCGGATGACAAACCGGTATTCCTGGAGTGCAAGACTCCACCTCGTTAATCGAGCATTTTTAGCCCTGTTAGTCTTTAAGAATAACAACGGACGATGGTCCGTTTCAATTATAAACTCGGACATAAGTAGATATCTCGAAAATGCGTTTACAGCAAAAATGATAGCGAGGCACTCTCGCTCGATAATTGCATAGCGGCATTCCCTATCCAGCAACTTGCGGCTGGCGTATAGACATGGCCGCAAGGTATCGTCTCGTTCCTGTAATAACACAGCTCCCAATCCCTTGTCCGACGCATCAGTGCGGACAATAAATATTTGGTTTATGTCTGGAAGTATGAGAATGGGGGAAGTGGAAAACAATTGTTGAACGGTACGAAGTGTATCAGCACATTCGGTTGTCCATTTCACTTTATTAGGAAAATTCTTTCTTGTGAGGTCCGATAACGGAGCTGTAAGCGAAGAAAAATTTGGAATGAATTTCCTATAATAGTTAAGAAAGCCCAATAAACTACGAACTTCTTTCTTAGTTCGAGGTGGTTGGAGCTTTAAGATGGTAGTTATCTTCTTGTCATCTGGAGTCTGAACGCCGTGGGCAATTGTATGGCCCAGAAAATTAATTTCATTATATCCTAAAAATACCTTACTGGGTTTCGCCGTAAGGCCAGCTCGACGAAGAGCAATAAAAACTTGTCGTAGGGCTGCGATGTGGCCCGACCAATCGGTTTCATAAATACAAATGTCGTCAAAATACGACAATACGGAATTCATACCCTGGAGTAATATTGTCATCATACGGGCGAAAGTAGCAGGGGCTGTAACTAAACCGAAAGGCATAAAGCGCCACTGCATAAGACCCAACGGAGTCTGAAAAGCGGTATATTGCTTGCTATTCTCATCAAGCGGAATTTGCCAATAGCCTTTGGAAAGATCAATTTTAGAATAAATCGTTGCCCTCGCTAACTGAGCAAAAAGATTCTCCTGGTTGGGAATCGGTTCAGCGTCATATCGTAACCTCATTAAGTTTACGATAGTCAATACAAAAACGCACTGTATCATCTTTTTTTTTCACTAAGACGATGGGTGAGTTATATGGACTCGTCGATCGCTCTATCACTCCCAGGTGAAACATGTTACGTACCTCGGTTATTATAGTCTCTTGTGCGTGCAGCGGACGCGGATATGGTTTCACAAAGACGGGTATATCCGTCTTTAATCTTATAACATGCTGTACCAAAGAAGTATTACCTGGTAGATCAGTAAAGACAGTAGTAAACTCGTTAAGCAAATCTCTTATATCTTGTCTTTGCGATTCAGATAAATCTGGATTTATATTCACATCCGAAGTGTTTTCAGAAGATCGAAGTGCGGGTATTGAATTCTCTATCTTAATAGGATCATCATCGTCAACTGAAACTAAGGCCGCATTGGCCTGAGCAATCACATTTCGGCGATTATTCTGTCGATTATCATCGTCGGACAGGTATTGCTTTAACATATTTATATGGAAGACTTTGTCCTGTCCTCGAATCTTGATAAGATAATTTACTCGAGAAAGTCTCTTTAGAACTTTAAAAGGTCCCTTCCATGTAAGAAGGAGTTTATTTTTCGTTTCCGGAAGGAGAACAAGAGTTTGGTCTCCGACGGTCAAGGTTCGCAATCGGCTACCTTGATCACGATATTGTTTATAAAGACTAGCATGCGCAGCCGAAGATTTTTGTGCGAGCTGACATGCGTTAAGAATTCGATGGCGCAAGTCTACAACGTATTGATATGCAGACCGCGTATCATTGTCGTCGGTGTCTGATCCGGCGAATAAATCATGGAGTATGGCCATTGGACCACGCGGCTTACGACCATACAATAATTCGAAGGGAGAAAAACCCGTCGATGCGTTCGGTAGTTCTCGGTATGCAAAAAGAATAGCGGGGAGTTGTCGATCCCAATCACTCGGTTTGTCGGCGGAAACTCGTGCAAGCATACTTTTCATGGTAGCATTCCAACGTTCACAGCAGCCATTAGACTGTGGGTGGTATGGAGATGTCAATCTTTGTTTAATCCCGACCAACTCCAAGACTTTCTTAAAAAGCTCAGAGGTAAACTGTGGACCTCTGTCCGATAAAATTTCAACCGGAAACCCAAGACGCGAAAAAATAGTAATAAGGGCTTCAGCGACATGATCAGCTGAAATGTCTTTTAGCGGAATGGCCTCTGGCCAACGGGTTGCGTAGTCAATGACAGAAAGTATAAAACGATGTCCTCTGTCTGACTTGTGTAGAGGACCAACTATATCTACGGCAACGCGCTCAAATGGTCTGGAGACCATAGGCATCTCCTGCAGAGGAGCTCGCGATGCTCTTCCTTTAGGAGTACGTCTCTGACATACGTGACATGTTGATACGAACCGGTTTACATATGCGTAAATACTGGGCCAAAAAAATTGCGTTAATATTCGAGACTTAGTTCTGGCCTTTCCCTGGTGACCTGCCAAGGAAGTGTCATGCGCGAGACGAATAATGTCGCGACGAAAAGATCTCGGTACTACAAGTTGCATAACGGTCTCTCGCTTATTCCGAAAATTACGATATAATAAGTCATCTTTCATAAGAAAGTTAGAGGTATCCGGTGCGGTAGAATCAACCTTAGCAAACAAATGTTTCAATGTGGGATCTGAATGTTGCTCATCATGAAATGCACTAGACGTTATGTTCACTTCAATAGTAGGATTACTCAATGGACTGTGTGCTCGTCGACTCGATTGTAGGCGTGTTGTCGCACAAGCAACACTCTCATCCTCAGTCCAAATTTCCAAGTTACCGATAGGAAACTTATTTACTTGAGGTACATTCCCTATGATTATATCAGCCACTGGATTAGGCAGTACACATGCAGTAACGATACCTGTGAGACAAGGTGTATCAATATAAACTTCTGCAAGACGGAATCGCTCTACAGATCCGCCAAAAGTAATACAAGTTACCTCCTTGTCCAAAAATTGTGTTGGACGGACTAGTGACTGTCGAACGCCGATAGTCGTGCATCCGGAGTCACGTAGAACAGAAGCGCGAATAGCGTTTACGCGGCCCTGGTAAAATGTTAATTCACCCAGTTCATGTAGGGCAGACATGACTGGAATAGTCTTTGATTGCGATGAAGATTTATTAGTATAACCAACATCTGTATAGGGTGTAGATTGTAGAGAGCAGGCATTTGCCGCTCCCATTTTTACGGTACAAAATCTTCGCATGTGGCCGAACTGATTACACTTGAAGCACATAATACGGTGTGAGTCGTGTCCACGATAAGGCCGATTCTGCGGTCTATTATAATTATGATTATCATCAAAATACACTCGTCGAGGCGGTCTCTGAGGCCGGTTATATTGTTGGCCTGTGTAGTTGCCACGATAATATGGGCGAGGCTCGTAAAAAGAATAAGTCTGATATCCTCGACGCGGGGATACATTACCTTCATTCGGAAAATCCCTCTGTTTAACAAAAGGCGGCTCTGATTTCTTTAACGTTAGCTCACGCTTCCTCTCCTTCTGTTTCTCTCTTTCTTTTTCTCTCTCTCTTGCTGCTAGCCAATGCTCAAGATCTCGGTCTTGTTCTACTTGTTGTTCGCACCACGAGGCGCGTTCTTCCTCTGGTATGCCGAGAACTTTGGCATATGCCAGGTATTTAAAAAACTCGGCCATGATATGTTAAAGTCTGTAAAGTTAGTAAATATTTACCCAATGTTACGGTATATCGCGGTATCAATATCTTATATGAACAGATATTGTCTGTTAATATTAATTCAGTGTCTTATGTTAGCACTGCTTCGCGAAAAGAACGTTCTATCTCTCTCTCTAAAAATTACAGGCAGTATCACTTAAACTGCAAAAACTTTATCTCTCTCTCTCAAAATTACAGGCAGTATCACTTAAACTGCAAAACTTTATCTCTCTCTCTCTGAAAATATAAACTCTAGTAAGGCAGTGCCGTCTATCCGTTGCTCCCACTGCAATAAAATACTATATATCGCCTTTACTGCGATAAATTAATGTCTCGAGTGATCACTCTCAAAATTTACGTCTCTCTCAACGCGACGAACCAGTGTCCTCTGTTATCACTGTCAAAAACGAATCGCTCTCTCAATGCGATGAATCAACAATATATCTCTCTCTCAACACGACAAATTTGAAATATCTCTGTGTTCTCAAAACACTCTCAAAAATCTCTCTCTTCTCAAAATGCGCACACGCAGTGTCTTCTGTTACCACTGCAAAATTATTCTCTCTAGATCTATCTTCAACGTGAAATTGTCACGTGAACCAAAAATTATTATATCTCTCTCTCACATATGTCAATACCAGATTACAATTCAACGTGGTTTTAGCACGTGAAACACCTCAGGCATATATTGCAAACATATCAATGTTAGTATAGTAGTTTAAAGTTTATAAGCAAAAAGAAATACAAAAAACAGGACGCTATACTGACAAGTAAAACGAACGAAAACAGACCCTACAAGTCCTAACTTATATTACAGATAGTTTAAGAAGAAAACAGGAGAGACATCTTCCTAAAGAAATGTGAGGAAGGAAAAGAACGCCACAATCTATACGAATAATGGATCCCTAATAGAACTATTCACAGAGAAGCAAATCCCCCCGAGTTATTTTACATAGCCACCAAGGCCTCCAATATCCTTCGTAATGGCAAAGAAGATATGCTAACCTATGATCCCAACCAACCTCCCGCACTTAAACTAAACATATAGTAAATAGTAAAATGGCCTGGAACAACACACACACAGAGCGGAAAGTACGTCGCCCTCCCCAAGACTGTTAGATAGATGGATCACTTATCTTTATTTTTGAGGAATTCTGATGTTAATATCCTCAATCCATAGCTCCAAGCCGAAAACTTGTATTTCTGTCTGAGGTAGATCTGGAAGGTGAAAGGGTTCCCTCGCCGGTGTCCACGGGTCAATGGGATGTTGGGATGTTCACCATATGAAATTGAAATACAAAATATTAGATTAATACAAATTGCTTAAAGTCTATAATAAAAGACCTGAAAACATAATATTACAACAGTACAATATGAAATAATGGAATAAAAAAATACAATAGGTTTCAAAATAATCTAACTAAGTGGCATGGCGTTATCTAAGGTTCTTTAAGGGTCCCTCTCCAGTGTTACGAGCTGGGTCCTCGAGTGTTACGAGTTCAAGGAAGGGTGTTACAGATGGGGATTACTGTGCTCGTGTTTTACGGGGATGGTTAATTATAAATTTACGTGTTCGACTGCATTTTTAATAAATATCGAGAGGTTTTAGAAATTACTCTGCCATACCATGCCACATACACTAATAACAATTTCGAGTACGTTATATCAAGGACCTTGTAGGGCCACAAATTTATTACTTAAAATTCCTAACAATTTCGTCTATCTTACATATTAAAAAGACAACATCAGCAGCATCAAATGAAAATACTATAATACATAACTAGAAGTCTCCTCTAGATTCTTACAAGATTAGAAAATCCATATCATTCTGACTCATTCACAGTTTACTTAGTAATTATTTATCTTCAGAAATATAGACTGCCTACTATCTCACAAATGATATACTTAGGTCTCAGACGACAATATTAACTCATTTAACTGCTTATAAAGGATCAAACCGTCAAGACACACTGACGTAGTTAAAATAGATCTAGATCTGCTCTAGGATGGGCTGGCAATCCCCAGCCTCATCCAGACACATCAATTACAATTTACAAATGTGTATATCAGTCACTCTTTCTAGATCTTAATTGCAAGTAAAACTTTATGGACTTGCATTCCTTTGATCGCACTTCTACTGGAAAGTTAGGGTCAGATTCACATCATCTCGAATCATTTTGATGAAACTTACGATTGGTTCCCTGAAACGATTTCAGGGAACTGGAGAAAATAGCTGTGGATTATTTTCATTGTCTATCCAGGACATAGACATGACGTTAACAGTCTGTTGGTTCTCTCTGGCTGAACCCCTAGCCGACCACCTTCGTAGCTGGAAACTCTACATGGAAGTGAGGTAGCATAAACATGTCTCCGCTTATCTTCTGCTGCAAATCCACGTGACTGCTCAAATTTGATTGGTGCATCCACTTCGAGCTCCGCTCGCAGCGCCAATAGATTCTATTAATAGTAACAGACAAAGTTATTCAAGTCTATCAAAACCGTTCGCAAAGTCTCTACACCCTAAACGTTTTATGTACGAATTTATTCACTCCTTATTCGCCCCGTCTTTCCCTGTTAAAGTACACCCAAACCACGGGGTCGAAAACTGCATCGTCACTGTTAATTTATCCATTCGTTCTATCCTGACCCACTTTCTTTCCATCTCTAAGAAAAGCGCTACAAAAACAAACCGTCCACGGGAATAGTTCAAGGACGTCTGGACTGGCTAAAATCAATGATGCCATGTAATAAACAATGCGTGACCTAGCACGGCAATTCAAATCCTAACCCTGACACTTGTACGCCACGAGTATAGAGGGGGTAAACTTAGTAGGGGAGAAGGGGAGTTTTTAAGTTGTCTAGCATGAAAAATTACTATCACGAGGAAGGTCGGTGGCCTTGTGCGCCACGAGTCTAGGGGGGTGAGCTTAGCTGGGGAAAACACGCTTTTTAACGTTGTTGACGAGCGTGAATAGATACACCCGACTCGCTTTAAACTAGTCGCGTGTGCAAAAACCTCGGGAGTATAAATAGAGGAGAAGCTCGACACACGTGGTTCCCAAGTTATTCATTCCTAAAGGAAGACGCAGCGAGAAGTGGTCCGGGCGACAGGTGGAAGGTCGTGCCATGGGGACCAGGGGTGCTATGTATGTGAGGGATCTATGAAGTTCCCAAATTATTCAGTCCCAGAGGAAGACGTAGAATTTATCGGTCCGGGCGACAAGTGGAAGGTCGTGCCAGTGGGGACCAGAAGTGTTAGAAGAATTTATCGGTCCGGGCGACAAGTGGAAGTTCGTGCCATGGGGACCAGAAGTTGAGAAGTCCTGATGATAGGCTGGGAACCCTTCAGGAGCTCGTGAGTTACGATGGCGGGTGTGAACCGTCGGTGTGCTATGTGTTTGCAGAAGTTGAAGAGTCCTGAGGACTGGATGATAACCCCTCAAGGAGCTAGTAATCTACGATGGCGGGTGTGAACTGTGTGTTCTTATTTGTGTGAAGCAAGGGGCGTCTGTTTCCCCTTTTATCGTCGAAGTTAGAGATCTAGAAAGGATCGTGTGAACTCTGGAGACGTGAAACTGCATCAACGAGGAGGGCAGCTGTTAACAGAGACTATTAAGTATACGTAATTAAGTTTATGGACAGAGGGATTAGATCTAGATGTGAATCGGGGAGTAGAGAATAGCCATGATCCCCAAAAGTGAATTTCAAATATCTCAGTTTTTGTGATTATGTATGTGATTATCATGAGTTGAATGTTTTGACATAAGTTTTGTCATGCATTTAGAATTAAATATCGTTTAATTTAAATCTCACTCCATGTGTCCGTTGATCGCTGGTCTGTTTGCTTGGCTTGTCAGCTGGGTTTGAAAGGTAGATAAGTTAGGTACTCATCACACACGTGGTCGTGACCATCTTCACGCACGTGATCGTGACAATACCTAGCAATGTCGGCAATCCCCACCTTGTCTCACACCCACGCCATTAATTCTAATCATGAACATCAAAACCCAAAAGCGTGAATCTAATATTTCACCTTACGATTTCTTACTCACTAACAATAATTCGCGGGGACCGTTCAAGGCCACTAGCTAGTTTCTCATGGCCCTGACGAGTAAACAACTGACGAGTAAACAACTCACGGCTCTGCGTGAGATTTAATAGCACTAGACTCTTGACAGTGCCTAGGACGGTTTTTTAGGTACTTTTCCTTACCTGTTGACAGATCATCATGTATTGTTGCCCAACAGGACATGCTACCCACCGCTTCTGTTAAAAAAACAAAACAAAAACGAAACGTTTCAAGCGTGTACTTGGCTCTTTTCGTCTTCTCAGAAGGTCCGCAGCTAAATTTCTCTCAAGGCTTATCATACCGATGTTGGATAAGCAGGTCCTATTACACTACTGACAGTTAGAGAGGTGCCGCGAGATTGTGGGGATGTTTTCTTTCTTAATTGGCGCTTCTCAATTTGGTCTGAGATGATGTTGTTCTCGAAGTGTTGGACTCCAGCTCTCATTGTGGACTTCCAAGTTGAACGGTCCTCTGCTAGTTCTTCCCAAATTCCAGGGTTCCACTTTGCCATGTTTTCTTGCACTTGTCCTTGCATCATAGCTTTGGTCTTCCACGCTGTCTGTCGCCCTGAGCCATTTCACCAAAAAGCAACATCTTATGAATCCTGTTGTCGTCCATTCGTTTTACGTGACCTAGCCATCTCAGTCTTCGTTTGCACATGATCTGTACATGCTCGGCAGTTCTGTTTCTTCCAAGACTTCTGTCTGGTCTTTCTGTCATGCCAACTGATGTCAAGTATCCTTCGGAGGCATCTGGAGTGGAAGGTGTTTAATCTCTTCTCCTGTCCTGAGTACAGTGTCCACTTTTCTGATCCGTAAAGAAGTGAACTAAGGACGCATGCCTCATATATCCGTATCGTTGTCCTTAGTGTGAGCATTTTGTTCTTTCATGCCCTCTTTTTCAGTCTGCCAAAGGATGTTCCAGCTTTTCCTCCAGAGAATTGTTGTCCAGAGTGATGTTTGCCTTGGTCGTACCATCCTGAGTCAGAATCAATGTTTTCTTGAAGCTGATGGTGAGAGAGAATGCTTGGCATGCATGTGATAGGTGGTTCATCATTTTTTGTAGTGTTGTTTCACTATGCGCGGCGAGCGCTGCATCATCAGCAAAAAGGAGGTCTCTAATTAGAGATGATGTAATCTTCGTCTTGGCTTTCAATCTTCTTAAGTTGAAGAGGGATCCATCTGTCTCCACTGGAGGTAGACATCTCCAGGGGATGTCTTAAAGGCACACGGCAGGAGCAATTAAAAGTAGCTATTTAAGAGGATAGGTGCAAGGACACAACCCTGTTTGATTCCACTTCTAATGTCGAACCTCTCTGATGTGCTGCCGTCGAAACAGAACAGTACCTTTCATATCTTTATGACTGTTCGCAGCACTACAAGAAACGTATTGGCCCAAACCCACCGATTGAATATCAAACTCTATGGTGCTCTGCCAGAACTGCAGAAAACCGTAGACTTCCTTAAAGGAACACATCTGCAGACTTAGACTGGTGAACGAAAGAAGATAAAGAAGAAGAATATCTTTATGGAACGAGATGATAAGGTTGAGATGAATTTTGGGGCCAACTAATTTTATGTAGTACCATTACAGTCCTAATCTGCTGACTGTGACAAATGTATCACGAGCCGACAGGGGGTTAAAATGTAATGTGAATTCATGT
The DNA here is from genome assembly GCA_963931925.1 of Onchidella celtica. Classification (NCBI taxonomy): domain Eukaryota; kingdom Metazoa; phylum Mollusca; class Gastropoda; order Systellommatophora; family Onchidiidae; genus Onchidella; species Onchidella celtica. The sequence continues at coordinate 49,678,739 of OZ007581.1, read as the reverse complement.
CGCTGCATGACTGGCCGATTTTATTGGAACGTGAAACGTTTAGCTGGGGACTTTGAGTTTTTCTCTGTGTTTGGATTTGGAATAGGGGTGAGACACGGTGTTGATTACTAACCTTGTATCTAGTAGGAAAGGGCATGGCTTGCTTATTTTCACTCGAGAGGCTTCTCGGTTAACCTTGAGTGGGTCGCCCAGAGAGGGGGGGGGGGGTTAGTAAAATCGTGTGCAGTGTCATCTCGCCAATAGGATAGGTAGATCATAATATTATTTAAACACTAATTCGAGGACGACCTTGGCTTATATGGTTGAAGGGTCGTTGCCGAGCTGCAGAACGCATGAAAAGAGTAGAAAGTTGTTAAGGGTTAAGTAATAAGCCGAACTTGGCAATTTGGTAGCTAAAGATGATGTGACCAATGAGAAATGGGGGTAGTTCGTCTCGCGGAGGGATTTGGCCGGAAGAGGGGCCTAGTATATCATCAGGTTCAGAAGCTCCGTGAAATTAGATGCATGTCCTTGAGCATTTGCCAGACGAAGTTTCTCGGTGTGGCTCTTACCTGAGTGGAGAATATGTAGCTTTAACATCTTTAAGTGACGAGAGAGTTAATAGATAGAGAAATAGCTCCAAGTCTTTGTATACCAGACCACAGTGTATACTCAGCGATAATTGAAACCTTCGGTCGCATTCTTAGACCGACTAATGATAATGATCATTATTTTGTCCAACTATAAGATCTACCCAAGAGTCACAAAAGTGTTAACCTGAACTGTAGAGTAGGGCCTATGGGTCCAGGAGTTGTCATCTGTGCAGAGTTACTTGAAAACTATTGTGACTCGTATTAGTGTGTTGGGGCAATTTAGAATAAATTATGTTACTCAGTGCTCTCAGAGTTGAGCTGTGCTTTATTATTTGAAATTGAATTACTTACCATTGTATAACCATTACATTGTGAGGTCAGCCCAGATATTCAGAACGCAAGTGTTTAACTTGTGTTGTTTGACTAAATGTATCTTGATTATCAAGCATGTTGCAGTCGTCAGTAATAATTATAAGAAATAAGACGAGTTAATTAGAATTTATCTATTTTAATAATTCATACCTTTTATGCAGTTGTAATTATTAATACATGTATTTGGCTCTTCAGACCTGGCCTAAAATTATAACTTGAATAATCTACTTATTTGCTTGTGTGCTAGTCCGAGTGTGAGTTAGCCTCTCGTAAAGTTGAGAGCTTTATCCTCAGGAAGACCTAACTCAGCTAGTGACAAAATGAATTTGTGAGGTCTATAAAAGCCATGTGAAGAGGAGATGTTGTTCCCGGCACTTTTCCTATAGTTGGAGAGGGAAAATGTCATGTCCATTGTTGAGCGACTTGATCTGAAGCCGCACTGGCTCTCTGGCAAGACGTGATCTGCCAATTTCAGCAAGAGCCGTAGGAAGAACAGCACAAATGCTTTTCGAGTTATACTTAAGAGTGATATGTCTCTGCAGTTGTTGCAGTCTCCTTTGTCGCCTTTGTTCTTGTATAGTGTTCTAATGTTGGCATCTTTCATGTCGCGTGGTATTTCCCCCTGTCTCCAGCAGACAATCAAGCGCTTGTACAGGTACGGAAGAAGGAGCTTTTTTGTGTTCTGTCTCAGTATTTCTGCTGGTATTTGGCCTTTTCCGGGAGTCTTTCCTCCCTGTAGATAGTCGATTGCACAAATCAATTCATCCTCTGTTGTTCCTAATCCAGTTCTGGCATTTCTGTAAGTTATGGGATTAGTGCGTCAAGGCTGTCATCTTCTGAACGATCTTGTGAGTAGAGTCCAGAATAGTGTTCAACCCATCTGTCCATCTGCAAGGTCTTATCTATGATTGAGAAGCCTGATGACAAGTATCCAAGTGAATCATTGATTCGAGGCTAAACAGATGGCTCTGCTGAGATGGCTGTAACAAACGGAGGTGCTGGAGTGTATATAGAGTATCCAGACTCGACAGGAACGGCAATTATCATGCAACCGGAACATATTGCAATAATTACGGATCAGAAGCAAAAGCCCCCATGACAGCTGCAACAGAGCTTCAACTAGAAGACAGCAACATCGTCTTCCTCACAGATGCTAGATCAGTCCTTGAGGCCCTTCAAGCTGGCAAGCTTAATGACCTGAAGAAATGTTTTACACACCTTGGAAATAGAAACAGGATAGTCCTACAGTGGATACCATCACGTTGTGGAGTCCCAGGCAATGAGAAGGCAGACCAACTGGCCAAGGAGGGCTCCGGCCTGGAGCAGCCAAAGTGCCTCTTGAACTACTGTGAGAAGAAAAACCTCATCAAAAACAACAGACGGCTGCAAATAAACCAACAGGATAAATATCATCTCCTGAACAGAGAGGATCAAGTACTATTGTTCAGACTAAGAACTGGCCACAATAGGCTCCACCACCATATGTTCATCAAGTTTAAAATAGGAACATCTGCCTTATGTGAGTGCAGCCAATCTCCTCAAAACACGGAGCATTGCAGAACTGCACACTCTTCTCAGCATTACGAGAAATGTACTGGCCCCAACCCACCCACCTGAATTTCAAACTCTATGGTGCTCTGCCAGAGCTGCAGAAAACCGTTGATTTTCTTAAAAGAACAAATCTGCAGATTTAGATTGGTGAACGAAAGAAGAAGAAGTAGAAGCATGTGGATGATTTGAGAGGTGCCGACTTGTTGATCTGTAGACCGAGGGCAACTTTGATTTTCTCGTACATCCGTTTGATGTCGCCATTGTCTGAAACCTGTTGAATTTCACTACAGAGGTTTTTCCAATAGTTACTGGCCTGTATTCTTGTTTCTCTTTGAAGATTTGCTTTTGCTGATTTCAACTGATTCCCTCTACATTTCGAAGGATGTTTGTCATGTTCAATCCGTGCCTTCCGCTCTCTTCTATTAGTGGGTTGAGTATAGATGCGCTGTCTGCGATTCAATCCCCTCTTGAAATTTTGCCTGTGCCAAATGCTTGGGAAGCTGCACCGTATATGGCCGTGTTCAGGTGAGTCCATGGCTCATCAGGGGTGGATTCGTCAGAGTTTGGGAGCATTTCCTCAAGTTTTGTCTGAAATTTGGTCTTCAGCTCTAGGTTGCCGACATTTCTAGCATTTATCTTTAGTTTGTTGGGGGGCCTGGACCTGAAATGTTTCATCTTAGCTGGAACCAACAGGTGATCTGTACTGCAGTCGACACTCTGGTATGATCTTGTTGATGTCACTGAGTTGATGTGACTTATTTTAATAGTGACAATGTCGATTTGAGGCCAGTTACCAGATCTTGGGTGGCGCCATGACACTTTGTGGTGGTCTTTTCCATTGTAGAAGGTGTTGCAAAGGTTGTTATCTGCGCAGAACTCGAGTAGACTCTGACCAATTGCGTTGATCCTGCCAAGTCCAAACTGGCCAAAAACAGGTTGTCCATGCTTGGTGGTCAGCACCAGCTGTTACGTTAAAATCACCCTGTATGAACATCTGGTCGTGATTTGGAATATTCCCTATTACCCTCTGCCAGATCCTCATACATAGAATGCACCCTTTTTGTCATTGTCAGCATATAGAGTCTGAGCGCAGGCGCTGATAATGTGCACTGTTCCAGTTTTTGTTGTTAGTTTCGTTGAAATGACACGCTCTGATGTTCCTTGGGGTGTGCTAGTCCTGTTGACGATGCTGTTTCTCCATACACCCGTAGGGGCAGGAAGAAATGGCGGATCAGCACTCTACGGGCCGGGGGTTGCCCAGCTTAAGGCGGGCGGTAGCTGATTAGTACAGCTAAAAAGATACTCCCATCGTCAAAGACGACCTGTTGCGCTTTTTCTTTACGTCAATAAGAGAACGCTTAAAACACGTAACTGTCGTTTTCCGTGTTGGTTCCCTACTTCACAGTAGGATGAAGTGCCCTCTGCATTGTCCAAGTTGCTGCTATAACTGTAGTTGAGCATGGGTGTGTACACTGGGCTTGCTCGTATTTGTAGTGTCCTCCATGTTTTGTGCTGCTTGCCCGGACTGTGAGTATGGAGAAATTGCCTAGCCCATGGCGCACTTTCCCCCCTCTCGACAGTGTTGATTTGATCCATTGGAACGACATGGTCGATACACGTGGACTCAACAATGTTGCGGGAGCTGCCAGAAGACAGTTTGGTGCATTCCTCCCTTTAATCTGTCTTAGGGGCTCTCCCTCTGGATTTCTTGTTGGGGTTTACTCCCTTATCATTTCATACACCCGTATGCAGCTACCAGGCAGTAGGACAGAATGATGCAGGTAGTACCATCTACTATCATAATGGTAGCAGCATAGGCTGACCTGTCACTAACAGCGTGTAAGTTGAAAGAATGTGTGTTGAAAAAAAAACATACCATTGTATCCAAAAACATTAAAAACCGGAGTTGTTGTATATATTAAAAGAGCAGAATAAATCGAAACTGATTCAACAAAATAATTAAAGAGAAAAGATCACCCATGTCTGTGGCTGCAACCATTATTATCACTCACATTTAAACTCAGCTGAACTGGTGTGGACAAACGCAAAAAGGGCTGTAGCAAGTGCAAACAGCACTCTCAAAATTCTTTATGTTCAGGAACTAACCAAGTCGTCAGTATTTGACAACATTAAGGCTTATTGGGAAGAATAACTGACTTAGTGGTCCAAACAGAGGAAAGGTACAAAAAAAAACCACACAGAAAAAAAACGATGGCTTAGCAATCCCACCTCCTCCGTCCGCCATAGGTTGATTGCAGCTGAGTGGGTGTGGCACGGAGGTCTATGATTGCAGTTGAGTGGGTGTGGCACGGAGGTCTATGATTGCAGTTGAGTGGGTGTGGCACGGAGGTCTATGATTGCAGTTGAGTGGGTGTGGCACGGTGGTTTATGATTGCAGTTGAGTGGGTGTGGCACGGAGGTCTATGATTGCAGTTGAGTGGGTGTGGCACGGAGGTCTATGATTGCAATTGAGTGGGTGTGGCACGGAGGTCTATGATTGCAGTTGAGTGGGTGTGGCACGGAGGTCTATGATTGCAATTGAGTGGGTGTGGCACGGAGGTCTATGATTGCAGTTGAGTGGGTGTGGCACGGAGGTCTATTTCTAGATATATAAAGTTTTCTTTTATATTTGTCATTGTTTTCTTGAATTTGTTTCTTATCAAACCTCCTGGAAGGAACGGACACACCTATGAACATGAAATGTTTGTTATTTTTTAGCACAGGCTGGTACTGTGCACATTTTCTTTGATCTCCGTTCACCTGTAGGCATGCAGACGTCTGGAACAAAATCCTGATCGTATTCGTAGATGTGGGGGGGGGGGGGGGAGTTCTTGATTTTGTGATGTCTACCATGGAAATGTTCTCCCATATTCAGCAGGGTGCGATGGCGCAAGCACTAGCATCTGCAGTTATCAGTCGGAGACTGTGGGTCCGGTCTGTCGTGGGTTCAATCTCCCGAAGCAGCATTTTTTTGTAAAACCTAGAATTGTTCATTTTTAGGAATTCTGGGAATAAGCACTTCGTCGTTATTATTGTAAGTAAATAAGTTATCAGTTTGAATTTTATAAAAGGGTTTCAGTTGTCTCTGGTTTGACTGTCATGTGGTTCGTAAGAGTAAGTTGATCTAATTGTTCTGTTTTATAGGGCACAAATTCCAATGTAAGTGGGCGCAATGACACCAAGGCAAATTTCCCAAATGAGATCCAAAGGTTACAAAATACAAAATACAAAATACAAAAACTATACTTCTCCTCTTCCCGCACCGCCCCCCCCCCCCCCACAACTTCTGTTGTCAAAATAACCCCTCCTATTACGTTTTAGCCCCCTCAGTTCAACAGTTTGGCCGTTTACAGGTCATTTGCAAAGAAAGAATGGACTTTATTATGTGGCATGTTTATTGGAGGTCTCTTAATATGAACTCTATTAGCAAAGTGAGTGCAAATTTAACGTGCTTTCTAAGTTTTAATTACTACTTTGCCTTTTTCTTTCAGTGGGAAATGTCTGGATAGGTCTTAATGATATAAGTACTGAAGATGATTTTCGATGGGCCAGCGATGAAACTGTTATGAACTACGAGGATTTTGCACCCGGAAACCCTAGTAACTACGAAGGTGAGTGAATTATCTGCACTGAATTGCATCAAGTTCACAGTGTGGGCATAATTATGTGTACATTCTATGGAGCAGCTTTCCAGCCTTATTACCGTTGTTTTTTTCTCCCGAAAGATCTAGAATTTTGTTTGCACAAGCGAGAAGGGGTGGTGTGGGGTGGGGATAGAGCGAGGGCTGTTAAATGGTTCAAGGTCATTAATTAGTGATACCATCGTCCAATCCAAACACTGAATGTAATATTAGATAAACTATATTCACATTCTGCGGGACGAGCAAACAGAGCAGATCAGTTGACAGAAAGAGCCATACTGTGTTACTTCTGTTGTTGTTTTTTCTTTTATCGACTGATCACGGTTCTAAAATAGGGGGAGACAAAACATAAAAAGCCACCATGACAGATGTCAATAATTGTATATTCGTTCTACATTTTTATATTGTACTTACCTATGCCTGGGTCAATCTAGATCTGCATCTAGACGACTAGATCGAAATAGCTCCATGTCTCCAAACTGTACACGTAAAGATTTATAATTTCATCGACGTTTAAATCTTGATAAGTTGTCCTTAGCTATAATGTATGTAATTTTATGATATATTCATTGATTTCATCTTTCAGAAATTGTGTTATTATGTATGACACTATGCATATCTAGTGTTGTGACTTGTGACATGCCAGCCCATGGCAAGAAACTGAACATACTATTCACAACATGGATGTGGATGCCGTGTGACTGACCAAAACTTTCCTTTAGGGGACATACACCATCATGCCCTTTCCTTTTCCTCGCCTTACCCAAGATGAGGCAATTTCAAGTCGTTCTATTTTGATGTGTCCTAACAATGCTGACAGAAAACGATGGCTTCATGCCTTCAATGCCTTACATCAGGGCCCTAAGAGAAACATGATCAGGAGTGTATAGATAGATGTCATTCTGTCTGTTGTTTTGCACAACTTTGGAAGAACTTTGGATGGTTTTTGGAAGAGGGAAGAATTTCAAATTGCATTCCAGTGCACACAACCGCCATGACAGTCAATAACGGACACGTCACCAACCCTACTATTCTTTCACGTTTTCATTGGTTGTGACAGCACTTCCTTTCCAAAGCAAAGGCAAGCCTTAGAGCTCATATCCTGAGATGGAAGAAATATTTCAAAAAATGTCCAGGCTTAGCACTTTCTGGTATGGTGATAAAATGTATGACTAATTGAGTCATTCTGTTTGCTGCATATCCTGCTGAGAGTCTTTCAGCCATGTCTGTTTGCGTTTTCTGTTGCTCACATCCCCTCCCGCCAAACTACATTGCAGACTGTACACAGATGCTCATATAGATCTCCTATCTCAGTCGGTGGACTTTTCGATGAGCGTCCTTTACTTGCGCTATCCCTTGCTGGATGGATATATTTAGGCAGTTTCAATTGATGTTTATCAAATTGACTTCTTACATGGGATTGTTAACTCAATCACGACCACTCTTGTACATGCCTCGGAATAGAGAAAGATATCTGGTAGAGCGCCAGTGTTCCTGACAATCGGTTAGTATTTATTCCATTATGGTATTATGGCAGTTAGGTGCAATCTATTACGTCACGGATTAAGCTGCTTTGGTTGAAATATGAATGGGAATGTTCTTTGTTCTTCCATGGTTCTTCAGTTTTGGTTTCCTTCCCAATTTCGGTCGTTTAGAAGTCACTTCACTTATTTCAAGGGTCGGGGTGATATCTTTTTTTTTTAAATTAGCAATTGTCTTTGCACGTCACGATGCAGATGGAATATTTCTAGTCTTTCAGAATGCATGAACGTTATCGTGGGCTTGATAACTGAAACAATCGTTACAAAACGATAGAACAATTAATCTTGGCACAGACATTCTCCTTATGATATTCTTTAAGAAAAATGTATTGGCCAAGCAAAAAATATCCAACATGGCGGCAAAATCCAACATGGCGGCAAAATCCAAGATGGCCACCAACAATATAATAATCCATAATGTCTCTTCCTTGGCAGCACAGCATCGAGTTCATAGCAACAGATATTATAAGTGACATAGCCATGTCCTTACCAAGCCCGTTTCATTCGTTATCAATCAAATTTAACAAACAACTAACCTCAAAAATTGTCCAAGCGAGATTCCTACCTAAGAGTGTCCAGCTCGTGTTTCAGCATTATATATGAACATTTTTCTTTACTGATTTGAGTACTGACACCGACAATGACTAATTCAGTTTGAGAACACGTGATGTCACTTGGACACTTTTTATACGAGGCGGAGATGTTTCGCAACCAAGAGATGAGCCAAGCCTTAGTCGGTGTCGATACTGGTCACTCTCGATAACGAGACTAGCGAACGATTCTTTGCCATCGCCCATTATGATTTCGAAATGACATTTTTAAATATCGATATTCCTTAGGACATGATCCTCCGATACATTTCCAACTTGAGAAATGCTGAGGGAGGCTCAGTTTTAGCTGGCGATCAACTAACGGACCAACGCGCAACGAAGTAGATATTGAAATGAGCGGCTGGGGATTTCTTGAGACCAGACATTTCCATGTCCACCAGAATGTACACAGTGGCAAACTTCAGCAGGTTCCAAGTGATAAAAAAGAATGTCAACGAATGACACAATCGTGAGTAAACTGCATGACTGAGACTGCATTTATCACGGTGGCGTTTGTCCGGACATAGAGAGACGATGACTGGCCATCTCGTTTTCTTGCAATTACAGGTTGTATTACCCGAGCTGCAGGCAGTGTTTTCATCCTGATCATGCCCAGAAGCGTCTCTATGACTGACATGCCATGCACAATCATGACAGTCTCTGGCATGGCATTTGCTGTAATTTTTCCATCGGAACGACCCACGCAAAAAGAAACCTGGCTCTAGCAGGAAAACACATAATTGTATTAATGTCCCTGATCTCAAAACCCAAAGAGTGGGCGTGTTTCAATGGGAGGGAGACAACTGTTTTAGTTGAAGTCCATTCTGTACCATAAATACATTTTAGTCATAAAGTTATAAATAGTTGAAATATTGTACTTTTACCTCCTTTCTCCAGTAGTTATCAAATAAAAATTTCTGAAAACCCCCTCCCCCCTGCTGTTTCTTCAGCCAACTCACATAAACACAGAATATTGACGAAACAAAATTGTCATCAGCACTTGTGAGAATACATTAGTGTGATTTCAAGATAAAGCCAGGAATATAATGCAGGCCAAGTACGGACCGTGATTTTCTCAGTACAGGTATTAATGACATCAGTGTTGCCAAGAAAATTTGATAACCATTCTGAGGACTTCACTGTCTTAAATAGGAACTCGCTCTATTGAGGAACAGGTGGAAATGTGAAGAACCAGCAGATCAGTGTTAAAAGTACTTATTTTGCTTGCAACTTAGTGCACGTTCTGTACTGAAAACAAAGTCCCGGGGTTCCAGAGGTCGTCATCATTGTTACCGCTGAGCCAGTGCAAAGGTGAATTCGTTCGGCCAAGGTGTATTTTTTCATCACTTCAATAGTGAATGCATGCATCCGTCATGATGAAAATGCAGATGTCCTGCATGTGTTTTTGACAAATGTTTCAAGCTGATTTGAAAATCCTACTGCAGTGTCTGGCAAGGGTGTTTACAGACTTTGGTCAAGAGCTTGATCCCACATAATACGTCCTGGGAACGCTGCTCTGTGAATCTTATATATCTGGGCTGCTCTTGTTGGTGGCACAGTGTTAAACCGATTGAGAAACCGTTTATCGTATTACTCTATTACCAACATTTCTAAATAGGATGACCTGTTATTTCTCTATCTTCCAAATGCCGTTATTACCAACATTCGATGGGAATCTGCTCAATTTGGCAAAGGTTTCTGACGTTCCATACATGTCTTTCCATATCTGAAGAAAAGAAATGTTCATTTTCTTTCTTAAAGCTGACACAGTATTACAACCGCGGATGGCATGCATGAAGAATACTTTTCATTTTGATACTATAAAAGACCTCTTGTTTGATCATTAAAAATAGATAGCCCTGTTTTCTTGATTTGTCAAAAGTTGCTGCAGTCGGCGGAGTTTAAGCTGGTAAAAAACTGACACAGCAGGAATACAGACAGATGTAAAACAGGCGAATATTCTTTAATCGGCCTTTTCAAGGAGTAGTCTGCCTGGACCTCTTGTTGTAGGCTGTTTTCGTCTCTTACTATACAATGCCGTTTGGATGTTATGAATAGTGTTAGTCAGCAGACGAAAAAATTTGATTTGTTGTCATTGTTTTGTAAATAAATGTGGACAGCTCTTCGAGACCCTTCCAGTTGGTTACGCTTTTACGTCTACCCTAAACCATTCTCGGTTTCTTCTATAGGCCTCCAGACTATCAGATTTATATTGATCTAACATTTTATCAACTGAGGAGTCCACGGGAAAAACGTGCATAGTCACACAATCAAAATGTGGACTATGCCTTTCCTTCCCTTGTGCATTTTGGACTATGCTCGTCTTTTTAAAGTGTATGCTATTTTAAACATCAAATAATACCGGACTAAGCTCGTTTTTCAAATAGGCGAGTTTTTCCAACAGTAGAGGTCTATGAAGTCATATTACATGGGAGATAAGTCAAAAATTTGAAAATAGTGACTATGCTTGTTTTTCCCGTGGACTCCTCAACTATTGCTTGTCTAAAGTGAATTCTGAATACTCTTGTCACGTGACTTCTACTGAATGGAGTCAACGGACGAAAACCGAGCCATCTATAATCAGTACATGCGTTTCTGGTTGCCACTATTTGTTCTCTATGAGCTCTGCACATATGTTGGTAATGTATGCTTTCTGAGGTTCTATTATAGTTTTTTGTTGTTGCTGATGGATGTAGGGGGTGGCTGTATTTGAAATATTCGAGCAAGTCCAATTGACGTATTTGGCACAAAAGAAAAAGATAAGTACAAAGTGCACACCCTCAAAATCTGCAAAAATTATTTTTCTTCATTAGATCATGAAAGAATGAAAATGTCAGATATTTCTGCATAACAAAAAAGTGAATTTCCGCTCCATTTTTTCCAAACTTAGAAACTATCACAACGGTGGCCATCTTGAATTTATCAGCCAGCTTGAAGTTTTGTTTGTCTCCAAAACATTTTTTTATTGGAGGTTTATTTTTTACAACATCACAATTACATATTTTTAGATGTAAATTTCATTTGAGGCAGTAAATTTTATATACAACATGTGTTAGGTAGCTCATTCCCAATGTGTGTCGGCCATCTTGAATTTTGGGCGCCATTTTGAATTTTTTCGTGGCCAACACAATTTTTCTTAAAGTACCCCTTTAGGACAACATTTACGCCAAGTTCCATGCTTCTATCACTTTTTGAACGATTGTACCCAAAACAGACTTGTCAATTCCAATATTACCGTTGGTCAAAAGTGGACACTCTGGTCAGTCATGTAGCCCATGGTGAGTCTGGCCACCAACATAGATGAGCACCCACTACTCATTTTAAATTTCAAATCTTAACACATAATATGGAAAAGATCAATGATTCACAGTTTGCATGTTCGTAATAGCCACAGTACTGGTCAATTAAGGATCACTGCAGACATTATATGGTAATTATAAAAGGTGATATAGAAAACCCCCCTTTATTTCAGTTTTTCTAGCTCTGATTTCATTTTCTTCATAATACAATGAGATATAGAGGAAACCAATGCCAATTTCAGGTGGTCAAGTTAATCTAATGTAGGCCAAGATTTGAATGCCCTTCTATTAAAACAGTGCCGAGTTTGTTGCGTGTACCAACAAAATGAAAACTGTTTGTCGACTATATCATCGTGTTTCGATCCAGACCCCATCCAAAATGGACGCTCTGTTTGCTTGCATAAGCTGACTGTGACTGACCGGTTTAGGATGATCGGGTGTTCCAGGAAGTTGTGGCGTGCATACTTTGTCTGCCAGCAGCTGGCAGTGACCTGCCTGATGACCCTCCCCTGGAAACACGAACTAACCTTATACTAGATGTGGTTATCATTGTACATTATGACTAACTATATACCCTGTCTGCAGGTGACGAGGACTGTGTGCATATCTGGACGAGCGCTCATAATTATCAGTGGAACGATAACGATTGTGATGAGCAATTTCGTTACGCATGCGAGATGGCGTGAGTGGCACAATTACAATGGCACAGACTAAGCTTTTAATCTCTTAGAGCATAATTTAAGACGTTTGAAAATAGGCATCTAGCCCATCTCTTTCCTTCTCGAAAGTTCAATACGTTAGGATACTAAAATCATGTTCAGCATAATAAAGTTCATAATTCATGCATAACGACTAAATTTAAGTTTACACCTCGGTTGTACGCACTACTAATCCTGTACCATGGTACAAAATGGGCGGATTTACACATATTTTATGCAAAAGGCCTCGTTAACAATCACGGAAGGCTTTTATTTTCACAACACAATGGGCGCAGTTCATGCTTTAACTTCGTAGCCCAACAATTAACTTAAGAGCATAATTGTAGATTTCTTTACAGAGAGGTGACTGTGTCAATGGCATTTTATTAAGAGTAAGAAACACAATTCAGTTATTCGCTTACTTTTGCTTTTGATGCTGATATTTTAGTTGATTTGGACAGCAAATCAACTTGTCTACATTGTATGTCTTTTTAAATGCAAGTCTGTTTAACGCATAGTCAGACATTTAAAACATGTTACAACAGCTAACATCTCATGGACAGTTTGTACTAGTAGGTTTTAGGAATTCATTTTTCTTGGGGGGTGGGGGCGGGGGGGGGGGGGGAGATTTGATAGCATGTGTCTCCAAAATCGGAATGAATAAAATACAGCCCTTTCCCATTTCTTTTCTGATTTTACCCTGAAAAACAAAATAGTGCCGTTCCTATTTTCATTCCGGTTTCAGAAAGACCACGTAACAACAGTGTCCTTGTCAAAATGACAGTCGCGCCCACCATTACTTACACTTTCACGAAAATATTCAAAGCAAGTGCTGTCTGTGAGACACCAAATACTTCATGTACGTCAAGTAGGCGAGAACCGAAGTCTTCAGAATTTTTAGGATGGAGAATGGCCTTGCTATCAGAAAGAGAGAGCCTGAATGCAATGTCGCTTTCAATAGTCCTAACTCTTTAACACTTACTAATGCCCACATGCTTTTACAGGTTGCGTTCTTAATTTTTTTTAATTTTTTTTTACAGAGCACCCACAGTGAGAGAGGCTTAAGACGACGGTTAAACTGATCACAGTGGCCCGATCAGGAGAATGTCAGCAGAATTTACCGAAGGACTACCAAAGATCAATTCTTCTGAGATATTTGTTTTACCATTCATTTTAATCCTCACAAAATTATTATTATCCCGAAAATGTCCCTAAAGTTCTAAACGATCATGACCTTATTATAGACATTCACCATTCTAATGGCTGGATGTGTCTGGAAAGGAGGCGGGCGTAAAAAATGAGTTTACTGGCCCCTAATACATATACATTTACAGAAATACTTCAAACTTTCACTAGTCTCTGTGATTTTGATATAATTAGCTTATATTGAACTTGTTCTGCCTTCCTGAAATCTATTGATAAAACGTAAATGCCATAATGTGGAATTATGGAGATTTTGAAACCTACCTAATTTCTAAGTCCACTATTGTAGCAGAGTAGTTCTTGTATGCAAAGCATAAAAAAGTCAGAATACAATGGTTAATTCCACCTGTGATAAATTCTTGTCAGCCAAATCAACTTTCATCTTTCTATAACAAAGGTCAGATTTTCTTAGCTAAAACATGGCAGAAGAATTAAAGCTTTAGAAAATAAAAAACAACAATTGATTTTGTTTTTCTTATGTTTTGTTATCCTGAGTATATTCATGTGACGTCTGTCATCAGGAATGCATACATACAATGAATAATACTCAAGAAAAGATAACTATAGTAGCATCGATGGCATTAGTGGATCTGGACTCCTGGTCTGCCATGACTTCTCGTCCTCGACCCTGGGCAACAACGTCTGGTGTGGCCAAAATACGGGTCGACGTCAGTAAAATAGCTGTTGGATCAAAGGAAAGCACAGGGGTAGATGAAAAGTGTTCACAATGGGTGAACAATATGTGATACCATCCCTCGGTCTCTGAATGAGGTGTCAATCCCATCCAACGCCAATACATATGACAGACTAAAATACAACAAGATTAAGGTAACCGTGATAATAGGTCGGCATGGACATTATCTCCACCAGGAATGGCCTTTATAATGAAGCGATATTCCTGAAGGGCCAGACTCCATCTGGTCAAACGAGCATTCTTGGCTCGGTTCGATTTTAGAAATAACAACGGTTTATGGTCTGTCTCGATGTCGAATTCCGTCATAAGTAGGTAGCGGGAAAACGCGTCTACGGCGTATACAATCGCCAGGCATTCTCGCTCTATAATAGCGTATCTCTGCTCTCTCGGAAGTAATTTCCGGCTGGTGTACATACAAGGGCGCAATAAGCCATCTCTTTCCTGGAGCAAAACAGCTCCAATTCCCTGGTCCGACGCGTCAGTGCGGACGGTGAAGGTGCGCCTAATATTCGGTAGGATAAGCAGCGGCGAACTGGAGAACAGTTGCTGCACGCTGCACTGTCGCGAGCGCGGTGGCGCACTGCGTATTCCAGATAATTTTGTTGGGTCGATCTTTTCTTGTAAGATCGGATAACGGGGCCGTAAGGGCCGAAAAATTAGGAACAAATTTCCGATAATAGCTTAAAAAGCCTAACAGGCTACGAACCTGCTTCTTAGTATGAGGAGCCTGAAGTTTTAAAATCTTACTTATCTTACTGTCGTCCGGTGTTTGGACGCCTTTGGCGATAGTATGTCCCAGAAAGTTAATCTGCGTATAACCCAGGAAGACTTTGCTAGGCTTAGCTGTAAGCCCGGCATCTCGAAGTTTACTAAGCACTTGACGAAGTGCCTCTAAGTGGCCTTTCCTATCCGTATGGAAAGCGGAAATGTCGTCAAAGTAGCTTAGGACGCATGGTGTCTGCTGCAATAGGATGTTCATCATCCTCGCAAATGTCGCTGGTGCCGTTACGAGACCGAATGGCATGAACCTCCATTGCATGAGACCCATAGGGGTCTGAAACGCTGTGTACTGTTTACTGGCCTCTTCCATTGGGATTTGCCAGTAGCCTTTAGCCAAATCTATTTTCGAAAACACGGACGACTCGGCCAATCGCGCAAATAGATCTTCCTGATTCGGAATAGGTTCAGCATCGTAAATGGTTAGAGCGTTAAGCTTCCTGTAATCTATACAAAACCTAACGGAACCGTCTGTTTTCTTTACTAGTACAATCGGCGAGCAGTAAGGGCTCGTCGAGCGCTCAATGACTCCTAAGCTGAGCATCTTTTCCACCTCGGACTGTATGGTGTCGTGCGCTTGCAGCGGGTGCGGGTAGGGTTCGACAAACACGGGTACGTCCGAGTGCAACCGGATGACGTGTTGAACCAAGGATGTTTTACCCGGCAAATCATTGAATACTGGTGCAAACTCCCGAACAAGATTCATGATGTCCTGTGTCTTACTTTGATCCAGCTGTGGATTGATATTAACGGAAGTCGCGTCCTCGGTGGCTTGCAAGGATAGGAGCGATCTAGTCATAGGTAATGGCTCCCGGTCGTTGTCATCGATATTGACCATCGCCGCGTTTGCTTGGGCCACAACATGGCATGAATGATCGTGATGACTTTGATCATCGGTAAGATACTTTTTCAACATATTAATATGGTACACCTTATCGTTACCACGTATGGTAATGAGATAATTAACTCTCGAGAGTCGCTTTTTAACTAGAAAGGGGCCTTTCCAAGCGAGGAGTAGCTTGTTATTCGTTTCTGGTAACAGCACCAATGCCCGATCTCCGACTGACAGGGTTCTTAACGGACTACCCTGATCGCGATATCCTATAAATGACCTGGCCCGTACGCATGCAAATTGTCGAGCCAAGTCGCATGCATTAACTATTCTATGTCGGAGATCGACTATGTACTGATACGCGGATCGCGTATCAGGAACGTCGGTATCAGAACCGGCGTATAAATCGCGTAAAATGGCCATCGGGCCACGTGGTTTGCGACCGTATAAAAGTTCAAACGGGGAAAAACCCGTTGTAGCATTTGGGAGTTCCCTATATGCGAACAAGATGGCCGGAAGTCGACGGTCCCAGTCACCAGGTCTATCGGCTGAAAGGCGTGCCAGAATAGCTTTCATGGTGGCATTCCAGCGCTCGCAACAGCCATTGGACTGTGGATGGTATGGTGACGTAAATGTCACACATCCCAGACTGGGAGATGCAATATTATTAACAGGACAACAATCACGAACGAACAAGTATACACTTAACAGAACAACCCATCAGACTCACACATTTATAATACATAAATATAAGGTAAGAATAACAGTGCAATTACATACATTATATTATATTAATTACGTTACTGCCGTCCCACGGCCTTATTCCCACATGCACTCTTCCTCGGGTCCACAACCCGGTAGTTACTTTCTAAAGACACTTCGGTCTCAGCTTCTCCTCTCCATGTCTTACTAGCAAGCACCTTAATAGTTCACTGGCACCGCCGTCTTAACATTCCAATAACACCTCAACATGGCAATAGCCCATTAGCATTTCAAATAGTACATCAACATGGCAATAGCACATTAGCATTTCATTAGTACATTCACACTCAACGATACATCCCTGTCTGTGGCCAGACTGCCACGACTCATGTGCATCTACTGTCCTGCACCGACAGCTCACTCTCTCGGCCTATGTGTGGCCTTCGGCCCTATGCTGGCCTATCCTCTGTGCTCACCGACGCGGCTCTTCGGCCCGTCCCCGACACCTACAAGAATAACATTACATTGGTATAATGATGCCATACCACTTCTATTCACTTCACCCCTCTTTACATCTCATAAAGCGTACACACAGTAGTTCACATTTCAATCACCACATCTTACGGTAACACACCTCCACCGTAGTACACAATACTCACTCTCGCTACAAATCCATGAACTCAACTTTCATCTATCGCTCATGGCGCACATTGCTATATACAGTATCAAGGACTTCGACATTCCTCACATATACTTATTTACATCATGGTCATAGACGAATATAATACATCAATCATAATTATCAATCAACGTTCCACCTACCAGTCATCACTGGAAAAACACTCTCATTAGTCTTCCGACTGCTCTCCTCTGTTCGCCCGCTGGCTCTTACTAGCGTCCGTTCTCTTTGGACTATCTCTGTGCAGTGAACTGGCAAACACACTGATCTCACCCCGTTTAATCCTTACTCACCCCCTTTCACGTTTTTCCCTACTTGTCTGCCGTGAGCCCTTCTTACTATACACCCGCTCTGTAGCAATCCCCTTAATTGCACTCACTCCACTCGTGACATGATCCCCCACCCCAAAAAAATTAATGCAATTAATTTCAAATCGCATCAAGATGACTGTCAACGAGTGAGCGTGAGCAATACTTAGATGAAAGTGACCTAGCAATGCCCCTAGTCCATAAAATACCGGAATCAGGGAAAAATATGGGGATCAATATGCCCTGCAATATGCATATATGTATCACAACATCAATAGCTAACTAAATACAATATCTAATACAGAATCAGAACCACTCAACATATCAACCATTCTTCATATCATATTTATAATGTCAATATTTTAAAGTCGACACTCGTTCACACAGATCCTGTCAATGTTCCTGTCCTCCGATGTATAAGCTCCTGAACTCTTCCCCTAGGCTCGACTAAGGTAGTCGGCGATATGATTGCTGGTTCCTGGAATCGGTTGAATAACAAAGGTATACGGCTGCAACGCCAATGCCCATCTAGACAAGCGTGGGCTGGGCGAACGATTCTTCGACAAAAACGTTAGTGGCTTGTGGTCTGTCTGGATACAGAATTCTCGTCCCATGAGATAACGTCCTAATTTCTGGACGGACCACACAATAGCAAGACACTCCCGCTCTATCACAGAATACTTTCTTTCTCTCTGCAATAACTTCCTACTGACATAACATACAGGATGGAGACATTCGTTCTTCTCCTGTAGAAGACAAGCGCCGACACCAGAGTCCGACGCATCCGTTCTGAGGATAAAATTAGATCGAAAATCGGGTAATATCAGAATGGGTGACGATGATAATGCTGTCACCAAATTATCAAATGCTGTCTGACATTCAGACGTCCACTGGACCTTATCGGGTTGTCCCTTCTTAGTAAGGTCAGTAAGAGAAGATGACAAGGATGAAAAATTTGGAATGAACTTTCTATAATAATTCAAAATTCCCACTAAGCTTCTGACTTGTTTCTTAGTTTTAGGGATTTGCAACCCTACTAACTTGTCAATTTTTGTTACTTCAGGTCTCTGAACACCTCTACCCACAATATGTCCCAAGAATACTATCTCTGGACATGCCAAATCCATCTTTGCGGGTTTAGCAGTTAACCCAAAATGACGCAATCGTTTAAAAATTACTGTTAGTGTCTGCATATGATCAGACCATGTCGACGTATGACATGCTATATCGTCAAAGAATGACACGACATTAGGTATGTCCTTCAATACCAGCCTCATTAATCGTGCAAACGTCGCTGGCGCGTTTACCAACCCAAATGGCATGACCTTAAATTGGAATAATCCAATGGGCGTTTGGAACGCCGTGTATTGTTTAGACTCGTCAGCAAGAGGGATTTCCCAATAACCCTTCGTTAAATCTATCTTGGAAAACCACGTGGACCCGGCCAATGAAGCTATTAGTTCCTCCTGAAACGGAATAGGCTCCCTATCGCCTACCGTAATAGTGTTCAATTTTCGAAAATCGATGCAGAATCGCACCGATCCATCAAGTTTCTTCACGAGGACGACGGGTGATGAGTACGGCGATGTTGATGGTTCTATCACATCTAACTTCAACATTGACTCAACTTCTTTTATAACTCTCTCTCTAGAAGAAAAAGGCAGCGGACACGGTCTAAGAGACACTGGCTTATCCGAAGTCAACTTTATTTGGTGCTGGATCACCGTGGTGCGACCCGGCAAATCCGTAATAACATCCGGGAATGACGCCAACAGGGTCTTAAGTTCCCTACTCATTGAACTCGTAAGGTCTGGGTTAATCATTACGTCCCTGTACCCTTGTGTCGGAATTAACTCCGGCAATTGAATTTGTATCTCTTCCTGCGCCTCGGTGTCGCTTACGTCACTGTCTAACTGGTCTACGACCCCCGTACAAGCAATAGAGAAGACACTCTCCTCTGGTTTTGTCTGTGCACACAGATACTCTGGTCTCTCATAAAATCTCTGTAGCATATTAACATGGAAAACCTTACTTGATCCATCAATGAGGATAGCGTAATCTACCTTTGAAACAACTCGCTCAATAACATAAAGACCTTTCCATGTCATCAATAACTTATTATGGTCCGTAGGTAGTAACAAGAGAACCTTGTCTCCTGGCTTAAAAATTCTCAGTTTGGATCCTCTATCTTTATAGGCTTTTGCTCTTTCTGAAGCGGTACTAGAAGCTTCTTCTGCCATAGTGCGCGCTGAAGATAATCTCTTTCTTATCGTCTTTTGGCACGCACTGCACGTCTTACAATACAATCGTACATCTCTGTATATTGACGGCCAATAAAAATTTTTAAGAACCCTTTCTTTGGTTCGAGATATACCCATATGACCCGCTAATGGGACATCATGTGCCAAATGCAATACTGTTGCGATAAGCAACGCTGGCACAACGACCTGCTTCAAAACGGAAGCCACCGTAACATACTTACGGAACAGAATGCCCGCCTGGACAAAAAAAGAAGATGACCCGTTCTTATATCTCCTCGTTTTCCCCGTTCGCGCCTCCCCAAAACATGGACTCAATGCTGGGTCCTCCTTTTGTAACCTCGCCAAGCGCTCCGGTGTGATATCCAGGTTGACCGCTGGCGTTGCCAAAGGTCTAATCTTACCCCTACCACTTACCTGTCGACGTGTCTCGACTGCGGCACAAAAGTCAATACCTTTTGATTGCGACCATGCCTGCACATTCTCCTCGGAAGGGGAAACTACCCGTGATACATTCCCAATGATGAGCTGGGCGCCTGGAAAACAACCAACGACTGCTTCGACTTCCCCGCTAAGGAAAGGCGTATCTATCACTATCTTTGCCATGGGTAATTTCTCAATGGCCCCTGAAAATTGGATGCACGGGACAGTCTCACCCGTAAGCTGCGAATCCCGAATGCAGTCCCTATGCACACCCACAACGGTAGATCCTGTATCTCGCAAAACCGAGACCGGTTCGTCCCCAACAAACCCCGGATAAACCCTAAGACCACCTCCTGTATGACATGAATTTATAACGGGGATCTTTCTCCCACAGGGTAAAACACCGGAAGATAATAACTTCTCACAACTGGGACACTTAGAATACTGTCCGCCTCCGTTGTCCGATGTAACACACGCGGCCGCATGATGAAATTTATTAGGGGAACATGGACTGGAGCTACTGTGATTGCCATCCACGTTCGCCGCTATCCTACCTGCAGGGCAATTCACGCTGATGTGATCTGATCTTCCGCAGTTCCAACACTTCGCGGCCCTACAATCGCGTGAAAAATGACCCACGCGTCCGCAAGTCCAACATTCCGCCCCCTGTGCTCCACTCGATCTGGGTCCCCGTGACCCATCGCGACCGGAACTAAAGTCCCTATGCCGTCGGTCATCGGCAAAGGTCACAAATCGCCCTCGGCCATTACCGCGACCTAGCCCTCCTGCTCGGTCAAACTTACCGGATCCATATGCAGGTGATTGGTGATATCCCCTACGTTGCCCCTGGGCTTGCCCATTATAGGCACCACGCTGCCGCGACCTATCTTTATGTCCTATCGGCGACCCCTCAACAACGGCGACGTAACCAGCATCCTGCACGTACGCCCTCGCTACTGGTTTGGACGGATGTGCCGTACGGTATGCTTCCGCCAACCTAGACGCCTCCTGCACCGTCGCGGGTTCGTTTTCTTTCAGGAAAGCCACCAGATCTTTATGGCACGACGCGTACAGCTGGTCACGGATCATTAGGTCTTTTAATTTCGCAAAATCTGCGCCCACATGCGCCAAGTCTATCCAATTCGCGAAATATTCTGTTAGTCTCGCGACGAAGGCAGCAAAGTCCTCCCTGGTATCCGCACGTGCTCGCCTAAACTGCTCCCGGAAATATTCCTCCGTACGTGCAAATCGGCGAAGCAGCAAAGCCTTTAGCTTATCGTAATCATGTACGTCTTCGCGCTGTAGCTCTTTAAAGTAGGTTAACGCTCGCCCCTGCAACAAGGAAGCCAGGTACGTGGACCATAACTGTTTATTGTCCCCCCATTGCAGTTGTGCGTTCAGCTCGAACCTGTAAAGGAAGGCGTCTATGTCGTCCTTCCGGTCGTCGAACGTCGGGAGCTTAATCCTAACACCACTTTTGTTTTGTCCCTGCCGCTCAACTGTTTCCGTTGGCGCATTCTTCTTGCTTTCCAATTCTGCGATTCTTATTCGCGCGTCTGTCTCCCGCTCTTGAGCTTCTATCTCCCTTAACTTTAATTCCCTTTCCTGCTCTTGAGCCTCTTTTTCTCGCTCTCTATCTTTAGCACGCTCATCGCGCAACTCCGCCTGCTGTTCTTTAATCCAGCCGCGTAGCTCCTCTCCCTCAAGGCCAAGTTCCGTACCCAATTTCATGAGCTCACGGAGATCCGCCTTTTCACAGATTTATGGTTATGGTATTTATTATGCAAAAGACCAACCTGTCGGTATGATCACTAACTACACGACCAGAGACCTGAGATCACACCAGATATAACAATACCCAATTGTCTCAAACACAATTCAGAAATTTACCTACTTCCTAACTAATTCTATATTCATTAAATGTATAGCACTATTAATAATAAAAAAAGAATAGAAAAGACAAGAATGAAGAACTTCAGAAGAAGGACCACAAGGACATGAAAGACAACGAACCAGACTAGGACAAAGCTTCTGAAAAAAAAACTATAATGGAAAAAAATGCAACCTAACTACGCCGATTACACTACACGGTACGAACAAGAACAGAGTCTGAAAAAAAGAACGTATCTACAGATAGGTAAGAGAGGGGACAAGAGAAACGTCTTCCTAAAACAACGAGGAAGATGGAACGCCACAATCTAAACAAATATACAGGTCCCTATAGAACTGTTCACTGTGATGAACGTGGTTCCAAGTTTAGCCCACCTCCCGAAGAGGACAAACCAAGCTCACCACAGCAAACCCCGCGCCACCGCCCGTATAATCAATTACGACAAAAAACAGAAAAACCAGAGGAAAAGACAGATTAAGGAACAGCCCCCAATCCAGGGTACAAACTTTTGGAATTTCACTTAACTTTCGAACTTTTTTACTTCAATTTCTCCCCTTTTCTCGGAGCTCTGGCTGCTTGTCTCCTCCAGGCTGCACGCACACACACTGTCTCTCTGAAAAGTTTAAGTACACATTAATTCCTATTCATGAAAATACATGCATCAATACATATTCATAAAAATACATAAACCATATCATGAAATTCCCATTCGTCCAACAACAGAAATACAACTAAACGGAGGAATACACAATGTCAAAATGACCACAGGTAAACAGGACGAGTGTCACAACGGACGAGCCCCCAGTGTCACAAATCCCAGACTGGGAGATGCAATATTATTAACAGGACAACAATCACGAACGAACAAGTATACACTTAACAGAACAACCCATCAGACTCACACATTTATTATACATAAATATAAGGTAAGAATAACAGTGCAATTACATACATTATATTATATTAATTACGTTACTGCCGTCCCACGGCCTTATTCCCACATGCACTCTTCCTCGGGTCCACAACCCGGTAGTTACTTTCTAAAGACACTTCGGTCTCAGCTTCTCCTCACCATGTCTTACTAGCAAGCACCTTAATAGTTCACTGGCACCGCCGTCTTAACATTCCAATAACACCTCAACATGGCAATAGCCCATTAGCATTTCAAATAGTACATCAACATGGCAATAGCACATTAGCATTTCATTAGTACATTCACACTCAACGATACATCCCTGTCTGTGGCCAGACTGCCACGACTCATGTGCATCTACTGTCCTGCACCGACAGCTCACTCTCTCGGCCTATGTGTGGCCTTCGGCCCTATGCTGGCCTATCTTCTGTGCTCACCGACGCGGCTCTTCGGCCCGTCCCCGACACCTACAAGAATAACATTACATTGGTATGATGATGCCATACCACTTCTATTCACTTCACCCCTCTTTACATCTCATGAAGCGTACACACAGTAGTTCACATTTCAATCACCACATCTTACGGTAACACACCTCCACCGTAGTACACAATAATCACTCTCGCTACAAATCCATGAACTCAACTTTCATCTATCGCTCATGGCGCACATTGCTATATACAGTATCAAGGACTTCCACATTCCTCACATATACTTATTTACATCATGGTCATAGACGAATATAATACATCAATCATAATTATCAATCAACGTTCCACCTACCAGTCATCACTGGAAAAACACTCTCATTAGTCTTCTGACTGCTCTCCTCTGTTCGCCCGCTGGCTCTTACTAGCGTCCGTTCTCTTTGGACTATCTCTGTGCAGTGAACTGGCAAACACACTGATCTCACCCCGTTTAATCCTTACTCACCCCCTTTCACGTTTTTCCCTACTTGTCTGCCGTGAGCCCTTCTTACTATACACCCGCTCTGTAGCAATCCCCTTAATTGCACTCACTCCACTCGTGACAGTAAGTTTCTGCCTAATGCCCGTGAGTTCCAGTACTTTCCTGAAAAGGTCAGAGGTGAATTGCGGACCTCTATCGGATAATAATTCGGACGGGAATCCGACGCGAGTGAATATGGTAACCAATGCCTCGGCGACGTGATCGGCCGATATTTCCTTTGAAGGGATAGCCTCAGGCCAACGGGTGGCATAATCGATTACTGATAGAATAAACCGATGGCCTCTATCCGACTTAGGTAATGGCCCGACGATGTCGACGGCAACTCGCTGAAATGGATTGGAAACCGGCGGCATCTCTTGTATAGGTGCCCGCGAAGTTTTTCCTTTGGGGGTTCTTTTCTGGCATGTATCGCAACGCGACACATAGCTATTTATGTCAGCGTAAACCCCGGGCCAAAAAAACTGAGACAGCACTCTCGATTTTGTTCTCGCTTTGCCCTGGTGGCCCGACAATGGGGTGTCGTGCGCGAGGCGGGTGATGTCACGTCGAAATGATCTTGGTATGACCAATTGCAAAATAGTTTCGCACTTTCCCCGAAAAACGCGATATAGGAGGTTGTCTTTAAGGCAGAACCTCGTTGTATCCGGGCTGTCCGGATTAATCTTAGCAAAGAGGGGCTTCAGTGATGGATCTGTGCGCTGTTCGTTACGAAAAATCTCGGGGTTTACATCCAAGGCGACGACAGGCGATCGTAATGTGTCGTCACTCTGGCGACGCGATTGTTGTCTTGTCGTGACACACGAAATGTCGTTATCATCATCCCAAATCTCGAGTTCGCCATCGGAGACGTCCTTTAAGTGGGGAATATTCCCAAGGATTAGGTCGGCGACCGGATTTGGTAGCACGCAGGCCGTGACAACACCAGTTATAAACGGTGTGTCAACATATATTTCCGCCAAACGAAAATGTTCAACTGAACCACCAAAAGTAATGCATGTCGCATCGCGATCCAGGAGTTGTGCAGGACGGACCAGCGATTCACGTACACCGACGGCCGTACAGCCTGGATCTCGCAATACGGATGCTCGTATGGCATTTACTCGTCCCTCATACAATGTCAGCGCGCCTCGCTCGTGGAGGGCGGACATAACTGGAATAACTTTACTGACGGTTTCGGCATTCCTAGTTCTATCACCGCGGTTTTCGGTGAATGCTACAGAGCATGCATTTGCTGCATCTAATCTAACTCTGCATTGTCGCGCAATGTGGCCTCCAGCGCCACATCTATAACAGTAGACTGGATTATCATCCCTTCGAGGTGTACCTCGATAAGAAGGAATTGGGGGCGCTTGATAGTAGTTGTTACGCGGTCCTCCGGTAGGGAAAGGACGTGTATATCGGGGTTCCCAGTCCCGAGATAATTTATGGAGATTAGGTTGCCTTCTGCTAAACGGCGGCTCGGACCGTGGACGAACTTGCGGCGACTGTCGAAAGAGCTGTCTTGATTGTCTCGACGGTACCGGTGTCTTAGTAGCAGCGCCGGCGTAACACGGTTCGCTTACTTTAGCTTTAGCTAACGATCGATTAGGGTGAGCCGCAGCATACCGTTCCGCGATCGATGTTATCTCGACGGTACTTTTGGGGGCCTGTTCCTTAAAATGCGCCACCAGGTCCGTGTGGCAGGACATATATATTTGGTCTTTAATTATTAAATCATATAGTTTCTTGTAGTTTCCCTCTTCCACACCGGCCAACTCAGTCCAACGGCTGAGTAGGTGGCGGAGGCGGTCCACGTAAGTAGAGAAATTCTCAGATGCCTCCGGCTTGCAATCGCGGAAACGCTTATGAAACCCATCTTCCGTATGTTGGAAACGCTTTAATAGCGCGGTCTTTAGAATGTCATAGTCCCTAGCGTCATCAATAGTGAGGCTATGGAAAACTTCCAACGCTCTCCCTGTCAAAAGATTGGCGAGGCATGACGTGTACTCACTACGCTGCCATCCCGCGCAAACGGCATGGAGTTCGAAGCGGTGTAGGTAGGAATCAATACGATCAACCTTATCATTAAAGGCTGGCAATTTAGGCTTCGTTTTATTATTGGAAGTAACTTCCGGAGCCCCGGTAGGTCGGGCTTGCTTCGCTTCCAACTGTTTCAAAGCGAGCTCGTACTCTCTTTGAGCCTGTTTCTCCGCGCGTTACGCGGCTCTCTCGTCTCGTTCCGCGTTTTTCTTGGCGTAATATCTCCGCGGCCTTTTCTTCTCGTTCCGCAGCTTTTTCTTCTCGTTCTTCTTTCAGTTTCTGGTCTACCCAAGAAGCACGCTGAGCTTCCGGTATGCCAAATGATTGGGCTAGTTCCAAATATTTCTGTAGTTCGGCCATGATACTTGTCGATAATGCGATATAATAATGTCCTAATCGAGGACAACTTATCAAAATCTCTAACTTTATTCTCCCTTGAAGCAATGTATCAATTGCACTCTGCGGGTGTTCGTTCCTGCAGTATGAACGAAATTAACGAAATCAACAACAAACTGTACGTTTTAGTCAACCAAGTAGTGGTTGAGCTATCTCAGTGATCACTTATCTCCTTCACGTATTTCTCCTAATCCTCAAGCAGTCAGTCTACTGCTTCCGTGATAGGTCGTTAAATAACGATACCAATGTAATATTCCCAGTGTATCTTCCGTACACTCCTAGCAGCGTTCCCTCTGCTATAAATCGGAATAAATCAATATTCACGATATTAACTTCCTTGGCTATACAAGCCTAACAACTCTAATATCCAGATTATCTCTCAACGTGCCCTAGACACGTGATTTATCCCAGGCAATAATATAGCAAGTATGAATACAAAATAAAATAATGCAACACTATAATGAAAAAGAATTACATGGAGAGTGAGACGAGACTAACAGAAAGAACAAACGACAACAGACCTGACTAACCTGAAACTATCTACAAAAAGGTAAGAAAAAGAACAGGAGAGACGTCTTCCTAAAATACGAGGAAGATAGAACGCTAACAATCTATACGAATAACAGGCCCCTACAGAACTATTCAAGGCAAAGCATATCTCCCATCCGTTTTAAACGCCACCTAGATCTGCTAGTCTGGCAAAAAGAGGTATGCTGAGTCTCGATCCCTTCCAACCACCCGCGTATCTAATCTAAACACAAGAAAAAATAATGCCTGTCAAAAGTAGGGGAGCTGGAACGACGAACCCCTCAAACGAAGACCAATACAGATGGTTCACTTAACTGGGTAAAATGGACTGGCTCTTTCCCTTGGTCCACAGCGCTGGTCTTGTCTTTTCCTGTTACTAGCTGTGAGTCCCTCGTAGTGGTCCCAGGATCAATGACGAGAGGACATGCCAGACATGTGGGTGAGAAACAAAAAAAAAAATAGCAGTATTCAAAACTATAAACTACGTCTTATGACATAAATAACAATGGAGTTTAGAGTGGTATCCCTGCAGATGTTGACGGGGTCCTCTTCAGATGTCACGACGAACGGTAGGGTATCCTCTAGATGGGGTGTTCTCTCCAGATGTCAGTGGCGTCCTCTAGATGTCAGTGGTGTCCCCTCCAGATGTCACGAGCAGAGTTAGGGTCTTGGGGATGTTACGACTGCACGAGAGGCAGCTAACTCACACTCGGACACAACCACACAAGAAAAGTATTAAACAACTAGAGTATCTATATATGTCAGGCCGGTCAGGCCATATTTTACATAAATATTAATAAACAAAACAAAAGACAATAGAGGTATATTCAAAGCAATAAATTCTAATTACTAACTTAATCTATGATATTCATGTAACTATGGTTCCTTATTGGATGTACTGCAATCAATAGCAAATAGGTATATTATACGAAACTAGATATCAATTTAAAGTGACAGTTGAGTCGCCACTGGCCAGTCGCCAGGCAAACTCTCCATAAATCATATGGGCTTGAATGTTAGGAGAGCCCAGTACGTTCAAAGCCTACAGAAGCACACTTCGGCTTGTAGGTAATTCAGCAGTGGCAAAAGAATATATATATATATTATTATGCACAATCACTATTCAATTCATCAACAATGTGCCATATTACTTCAATCATACTATGGAAATAATTCTATAACACAGGCCACTCGTCGTCGAGTGCCAGCTGGGGTTTCCTTAGACTTCCTATGAGGCTGTGGTTCTCTATCTCTGATCTTCTATTATGCTTGAACAAAGATATATTACCATTGGTCACGCCTACTGGTAGGCGCGAACATCAAAATAGTGCAGCGTGGGCTTTCAAAGGTCAGCCCACTCAGACCTTTCTTTCTAGAGCTCAGTCAGTCCGTTAGCAAGGACTTCTAGTCTTCAAAGCACACAGTTCAGGGACTGGCCAACCGGAGATAATTCACGGAACGATGCTTGGCTTCTCGTCTGTACTCAATGAATCTGAACGTTACACGATGTTTTATACTATCCAACTACCCAGCAGTGCTAGTCCGCTGGCCCAATTAGTTCAGCAATCTCATTGGCCGAAACCTCCCACCATTTTAATTGTAGTAATACGTCTGCACTATTCTACCAGCCAGTTAACGTGCAAAACTTGTCTAGTCATACTTAATGTCAACTATCCCCACCTTGTTTCACCCCTACTCCATTACTTATTAATCACGAACATTAAAACCGACAAGCGTGAATCTAACAGTTTAACTTTACATTTACTTACCAACTATAATTCGCGAGGACCGTTCAAGGCCACCAGCCAATTTCTCATGGCCCTGGTAAAAAATAATAACACTCGAATCATGACAGCTACTGACTCTAACATTCATATCAATTATCAGTGAGCTCGTGCCGTAAGGAGACACAAGCTAATAATACACTAGTTCGTCGAGTCCAAGCTGTGGGTTTCTCAGACTTTCTACGAGGCTGTGGGTTTCCTCCCTATCTCTGGACTTCTATCAAATTACTAGTGAAAAAGATGAGTTACCGTTGGTCACGCCTAGCTAGTAGGCGCGAACATCAGCAGGGTGCAGTGTGAACTCTTAATGTGAGTCCAACCAAAACCTTTCTTTCTATGAGCTTTCTCTCTCTCTAGGCTCCTTCAGTCCGATGACAATGGACTAGTCTTCGTGCCACTCAGTTCATGTACTGGCCAACCGGAGATACGTCACGACACGATGCTTCTGCTCGTCTGTATTTAATGAATTTCAATGTTACACGATGTTTTATACTATCCAACTACCCGGCAGGGTTAGTCCGCTGGCAAAATTATTTCAGCAATCTCATTGGCCGAAACCTCCCACCATTTTGAAAGTAGGAATATAGTCTGCACTATTCTACCAGCCAGTTAACGTGCAAAAACTTGTCTAGTCATACTTAACAATGTCAACTATCCCCACCTTGTTTCACCCCTACTCCTTTACTTTTAATCACGAACATTAAAACCGAAAAGCGTGAATGTAATAGTATAACTTTGCAATTCCTTACTAGCAAACAACAATACAAGGCGACCGTTCAAGGCCACCGGCCAATTTCTCATAGCCATGGTAAAAAAAAACTACTCACGTCTCTGCGTGAATTTTAATTAACTAGACTCATGACACATCCCCCACCCCAGTTAAATTTGCAATTTTAACGATATAAATTATTATCGTAAGGGGGAGGCATGAGTCGAAAAAAATTGCTCGAAAGGTGAACTTGACTAGATAAGAACTAATCATGCTACAAAAGTTGAGAAGAAAGGGAAAAAAAAAAACCTTGTACAGGACGGCTTTCATTGATGGACAATATACATGAAAATGTTAAGACTCCGTCCTAAAGTAGGTATCTCTCTGAGGATTAAATCTTACCTCTAAATACGTAGACATGAACAATCATAACTCTAAAAAGAGTACAAAACTGATCCTGTGCGAATGTCATCAGGAAATGGATACATACAATGAATAATATTCAAGAAAAGATAACTATCGTAGCATCGATGGCATTAGTGGATCTGGTCTCCTGGTCTGCCATGACTTCTCGTCCCCGACCCTGGGCAACAATGTCTGGTGTGGCCAAAATACGGGTCGTCGTCAGGAAATAGCTGTTGGAGCAAAGGAAAGCACAGGGGTAGGAGTAGTTAGAGGAATGGACACCCCTGGACCTCCTTTTAAAATTTTAAAAAATTCAACCTTAAAAAAAAATATTTAAAAATTCACCCCCTATTAACACATAAACACATGAAAATTCAAGCTTTTCCGTTTTCCAGTCTGACAAAAAGAAGCACGCCCCTGGGCCGCCTTTTAAATTCTTTTAAAATTCAACCTTAAAAAAAAATATATAAAAATTCAACCTTTATTAACACATAAAATTCAATCTTTTCCAAAAAAATAAAATCCATAAAACTCTCTCACTCCCGAGTGTATCAATGGACGCCCCTGGACCTCCTTTTAAAATTTTAAAAAATTCAACCTTAAAGGCCATGTAAACGAAAATTTTTCCATACTCGTTTTATTCGCTCATAACACACTTCGACACTTATTAATCACGTCGAGACTGGTATTTTTCACAAAAACTTTATTTGTGTATGTTTATTTTGTCAAAAAACAAGAGCATATAAACACCCGGTGATTTTCCGGTGATTTTACGGTGATTTGTGCACTACGTCATCTTTACCCGAACGCCGCACACACAACTCCCCAGCGATCAGCAGACAGAGACAGAAGGCTAGCCAACCCTACTCGAAACGTGACAAACATGGAAACTGTAAATGTAAGGCCGTACCAGTTCGATCCAGCGAAAATTAAAAGATCATCATCAGACCCTGAAGGAGAAGATGTCAACAGTGGAGATGACACTGAACCAATGAATGTGGACATGGACTGGTGAGATTTAGATAGATCTAGATCTAGATCTAGATAAGCAAAAGATACTCCAGATCCAGATCTAGACTAGATCTATCATCTCATCTAGACTCGAGTCAAAATCAGTTTAGAAAGTAGATCTAGATCTACGATTGTCTTGTTAAACATTATTAGGAAGGTTTGAGATTAGTAACAGATCTAGAGCTAGTGGTACTAATACATGTACTTGTAGTAATAGACCTACATATAATATTATAATGTGTAGGCTATTCGAGTAATGTTAATTAGGCCTTAGGCCTATATAAATCTAGACATCTATATTAAGTAGACAGTGAAGCATTCTAAGAAGAGTGCTTCTTCTTGGCAGCTTTTATAATCTAGATCTAGATCTTATTTGAAGTTTGATCAACTCCATGAAAAAATGATAGCCTACAATTAAATTAAAGTGTCGCAGGAATCTGTGCAGTGACCAAAATTTAGAGTAAAACTAGTTCAGTTTGTTCAGACTGCAGTCTCTAAGAAGAAAAATGTAAAAAAGTAATATATCATGTGTTTTTTTTTAATGCATTAGATAACACTATAATTTTAAAAAATTGTAACTTGTAAACCATTTTATCGTATTGTTATTAACTCTGTGGAGATATTTCAAATTCGTTAAGTATTAGACAGCACCGATTACAGTATGATTTATTTTTTTTAAAAATGTTTCTTTCTAATTTTCAAGTGTACCTGTGAAAATTGTGCAGTGATGCCAATTGCAGCAGAAAATGTTTGCTGCCAGGATTTTGTGGAAATTCTAGAAAAACTGCAAGAATATGAGGAACGGCAGAACCTGCGAGAGCCTCCTAATTGCATTACGCAACATCTGGGTTTTGAGCAGAACTGCCTTTCTGTGTATGTGTTGGAGCGAGACTTGGCTCGAATGAAACAAGATGGCGATGATGAAGAGGAACTAATTCACCAGTATGTAGAAAGTCACACCAAAATGTTAAATAAACGATTTTTTGCTCATATTTATAACACAGACAAAAGGGCCAGAAATACTGGGTGTCCCTCCCAAAATCACATTTTAGCATTACATTCGGTTTTTTAATTATTCACTTTATATTCTTATATAATATAGTAGTTTTGAGAAATTCCACATATTTTGCAAAACAAGAAAACGCCTTATCTTTATGGCATTGGCAGGTTAAAGAAGGACCCATTCGTTTCTCACAACTTCCTTTGATAGAGATTTACAAGCCTTTGTGTCACGAAATATTAAGTAGAGGACTGATGTCCCATAAAATATCCACTTACTGAAATGTTTAAAGTATTTTGTATACTGCTTTCTGATATCAAAGGACAACAATGCAACAATTTTAAATAAAATAGGACAGAGCACCGGCATTTTTCACATATTTGTGATCGAAGCAAGTTAAAAAATCATGTCATCTGATCCCAAATATCCATTACATGTTCTAAATGTTAAACACAATGTACCTCAGCTGGCTGTCTGAATTTCATGTTGAAAATCCCATTTTAAAAAAAGTCGCGAACTTAGTGGGCTTAGAATGGCAGACGCGGCTTCAATGTCAGATTTTTTCGTAGTAGCCTAGCTCCTTACATTACAAATTTAATATGAAAGGTGATTTTTTGTTTAAAAATGACATTAAGAAGGTTAACAATAACATGGAAGTATTGTCATTCTTTTTGTTCTTCAGAACATATCGTCACATTGCCTATCGGAATTTTGTGACATGGATTTGGCGTGTGGTGGCAAGAAGAGGCGCACCATTTTACCAGCCTGTGTTGTTACCAAAATCAGGCAGGCATTTCCTGCTGAGAATAGTGAATACTGTGGCTTCAAGTATCCCCAACCAGTAAGTTTGAAAAAACTATGTGACAGAATTACTTCTCAAATCTCAGCTTGTTTTTTGTGAACAGTTTTCACTATTCTGTGACTGCAGTAATGCTGGCACACCATTCAGTCCTTTACTCACAGTAATGGTCCCACTTACAGTTTAGATCTAGATCCAAGTCCAAATGACTTTTCTTTATCCACTCATTCCCAAATTTGATTTTTATTTTTTATAGTCAAATTCTATAAAATAGGTCAAGTGTACTCACCGACATTTAAACCCAACTCAATTCTGCATACACGTAAATTCTAGTCATTCAGACAAGTACACACCCAAAAATATTTCACCACTTCCCCTCTCTCTTTTGCCACTGACTTGTGGCAAATAAATTTATAACACATCGCATGAGTGTTCAGTGTTCCCTTTAATTTATTTGGGAAATATTTAATGTTAACTGTTATGCTGCAGGCCAAATTTGCTGTGATATGTTGCTTGCAAGGTGGCTTTATCTTGGGGAGGGTAAGTGCTTGTCCGAGTTGGTGGCACTTCCCTCTGTCCAAGTGCTGTGGCTGCCCTTCCATAGATGGGGTAACGCAGCCGGTTTTCAACCACCTCATTCCACAGATCATTCACATATGCTGAAATACAAATATTAGTTCAGATGATTTGGCGACAGATAAAATCTCATTTTCATTAGTAACACTAAGAGGTTATAATGGTAACAGGCTTCCAATAGACAGTGCTTACCTCCAACCCCCATTCTAAATTTCCCAAGCAACTGCAGAAAGGCTGTATTGAAAGACCACATTTTAATTGAACTGTTTTGTGTAGATTATGCCCACTCTTTGACTATTAATGAATCTTATATTTCTACAGTATGGTTTCTACTTACGCCCCCACCACTTTTTAACAGAAAATATGACATCAAATAATAAATCACTTTCAATAAAGAAAGATTTAAAATAAACCATTCTTTTGCACCCCCTTTTTTTACTTACCATAAGTGCTCTCTTCTTTGACAAAACGTAGAATGGCATGGCCTTTTTTTGCTTTTGGATACACCATTGTTGTCTTTGGCTGGCCGTCGTCATCTTCAACTCTTTCCTTATCACCATTTTCATTGAAATGAAGAGCTGCCAGGAGTAACCTTCAATAAAAGGACAGAAAGGGATTTATGAAATATAAAATGCACAACCAACCAAATTCATCAACTGCACTTAATGTCTGGTAAGTTTAGCCTCTGTTTAACTAATTTTTGGGAGCTGCCAGCCAACCAGAAAAGAAAAAGCAATAAACTTGTAGACATGTACATTGTATAACTTGTTGTAAAATTGATAATTTTACCGCCTTCCCAAGAAAATTCATGCTATCAGGAGATGGTTATATTTTAATAATGCTGTAATCATTGTCATCTGGACCATGGTACTCTAAAAATGTTCTGTTGTGTTTCCAGGCTGATAACTGTAGGATATTTGTACAGCCAGTAACGAAAATCACAAGGAATTCAAAATGCAAATGATCTAACTAAAGCGAAACAGAGATGCAGCTCCTAAAATAGTATCAAAACAGTACTATAAAACTGAAAACACATCAAGATATTACATTACCAATCATCCTTGTCTTGGTGTTTGTGGCTGGGTAACTTCAATTATGAAATAATGACAAAGATGACATGACTCACTTTGCTTTCATCACCGGTTAGGAATAGTGATAAAATTTTGGTGCGAAGTGACATATCAGGGAATGAAATGCTTCCAGCTTTGAAGTCTGGATGTGTGGTGACAATTGTTTGATGTCTTGAAGCATCAGCTTTTGTTCCACAATTTTTTTCAGCTCACGGAACTGTCTGCTGTCTGAAAGTAGAGCGAATCAATCATCTTCAGTGCAAGGTTTCTGAACACAACTGACAATATGCCTACAACAATAATTGCATTCTTTGCTTAACTGTTCTGCATTAGTTTTCGTATACTTGCACAGTGTTCATGCTTGAATACTCCCCTTTAAAAGGTTTGTGGCCAAATATATTATTATTATTACATAATCCCCAGTGATTACCTGGCCTAAACCACTCCCGGTCATCCACGCCCATCTCCTCGTGTTCACAGCTTGAAAACAGGTCTCCATGTCCCCCATGGATGTTGCAAACATGTCGCAAAACAGACAGCCACTTTTCAAGGACGAGCTCCCCGTTCCCGTCGCTGCTGCTGGCAACCCAGTATAGGTGATTCGAAATGCTCCTGGCCCATAGTTGGACCATATAAGCTATTTTTTCTTTTTTGAAAGAGCTTCCAGTTTTTTCTGAATGCCTGTTTGATTTGCAAAATTAATAATTTGTTTAGTATGTACATTTGCTCTGGGCATATTTTCTTCCACCTTGTAATCAGAGATATTTTTATTGTCTTGTTCATTCTTATTGTCAGTATACATTGCACAGATTTCTTAATCAGTTAATGTATTACATGTGTCACGATCACGTGCGTGAAGATGGTCACGACCAAGTGTGTGATGAGTACCTAACTTATTTATCTTTCAAACCCAGCTAACAGGCCAAGCAAGCAGACCAGCGATCAACGGACACATGGAGTGAGATTTAAATTAAACGATATTTAATTCTAAATGCATGACAAAACTTATGTCAAAACATGCAACTCATGATAATCACATACATAATCACAAAAACAGAGATATTTGAAATTCACTCTTGGGGATCATGGCTATTCTCTACTCCCCGATTCACATCTAGATCTAACCCCTCTGTCAAACTTAATTACGTATACTTAATAGTCTCTGTCAACAGCTGCCCTCCTCGTTGATGCAGTTTCACGTCTCCAGAGTTCACACGATCCTTTCTAGATCTCTAACTTCGACGACAAAAGGGGAAACAGACGCCCCTGGCTTCACACAAATAAGAACACACAGTTCACACCCGCCATCGTAGATTATTAGCTCCTTGAGGGGTTCTCACCATCCCGTCCTCAGGACTCTTCAACTTCTGCAAACTCATAGCACACCGACGGTTCACACCCGCCATCGTAAATCACGAGCTCCTGAAGGGTTCCCATCCTATCATCAGGACTCCTCAACTTCTGGTCCCCCTGGCACGACCTTCCACTTGTCGCCCGGACCGATAAATTCTTCTTATTGGGAAATAAATGTGAACATCATGGATCCCTCACACACCTAACACTTCTGGTCCCCACTGGCACGACCTTCCACTTGTCGCCCGGACCACTTCTCGATGCGTCTTCCTTTAGGAATGAATAACTTGGGAACCACGTGTGTCGAGCTTTTCCTCCATTTATACTCCCGAGGTTTTTGCACACGCGACTAGTTTAAAGCGAGTCGTGTGTATCTATTCACGCTCGTCAACAATGTTAAAAACCGTGTTTTCCCCTGCTAAGCTCATCCCCCTAGACTCGTGGCGCACAAGGCCACCGACCTTCCTCGTGATAGTAATCTTTCATGCTAGTCAACAACTTAAAAACTCCCCTTCTCCCCTACTAAGTTTACCCCCTCTATACTCGTGGCGTACAAGGTCATCGACCTTAATCGTGACACATGTAAATGATACTTTTAGTTTACTTTTCATGACTTTAAATTGTAATAAATGTTATCCTGTTATTGTACCCCATGGCTTACTCTTGACTTTCTACCGTGCTCATTGAGTGTTTGCCAACGAAATCAAAATATTTAACTTCAAGCCCCTGATTTGTGGCTGCCAATTTCTTTACTCTTAATCTTAGGCTTTATCCAATAACCATAAGTTTTACCTTTTGCAACATGCCATACATCAAACCAGTGTTTTATGTCTGGTCTGGCCTTCATAAATTTCTTCACACTGCTATGGCGAACTGTACACAGGTCTGAGATTTTTATTTTCTCATTCTCCAGTTTCAGTAAGCCTCGTTGCAGCCCCTCTAACTTCATGGCATATGAATTTGGAGTCTCTGTCACCTTATAAAGGTGTGAAGAAATAAAAGACGGTGAACAAATATCTCTAAAGTCAGCTGTATAATGACAAAGAAATAACTATGGTGACTAGGTCAATATTTATGATGTAGTCAGATCTGGCAACTTTACCATTTATACCTGGTAGACAAACACAAGACTGAACAGAGCACAGACATATGTTGTCAGTAAATTACTAAAAAAAAACACTGGACGGAGCTGGATTTTTTTTTCTTGTAAATTGAAACTGTTTGCAGTCTATCAAAAGGGATATTATTATACCAGTCTAAAGCTATAGCTATCACTGTTGGAGAGGGGAAAAAGGGAAAGAAAATTCATAAGTTTCAAATTCTTGAATCACACTCATGTATAATACGTACCATCACTAGTTGCACGTCGAGCACTTTGTTGGATTCCAGATCGAGGAGTGTATAGCTAGAATATGTAGCTGTTCGGCCAGGTGTGCAGCAGCGTGCATCCCCTCCAACTTTGATTGGTCTTCCTTGGCGCTCCTGCATTAGAGAGGCCTGCTGCCTTTCCCACTGTTTTGAAACTGAGGGGACGAGATATCCTCGCTGGATGTTGTAGTAAGTTTGGAGGCTCATTGTGGCTACAGACATTGATTTTAGTGACCTGATAATTTTTGAAACATTCAGGTCAAAGAAGAAAATGTGTGCAGCCAACAGGAGATTTCCCCAAGCCAGCTTATGATGAACTGGCTGGCTATTCCATTGCCAGCTATGCCCATTAATACAATTTACCACGCAGTGGAGCATAGTTCCCCAAGTCTTCGCTGACTGTACCTACAAAGATTCAACAATAAGATTAAGAGACTCGTCAAGATCATCTAAACACTAGCAATAGAATTTTGCTATTAGTATTACATGCAGGATGGGAAATGCAAAATTTACGAACGACATTCATTGGTAGGATGGAGCTTGAAAGTCTGCGCCTGTTTCCCTCCTCACCACATTATTCAATCCTGTTTTAATTTATCAAACCTTGCAAAGTAAAAAGTACAGGTCCTCATTTTGAGATATCCTCACTTCAGCTGAAAAATTGAAACTACCAACTTACAACCATCTTCAGCTTACAATTTTAAATGACAAAGGTTGTTGGCTTGGGCACAGACATTAAATTCTTTTTCATTTATGGCAAAGATTTATGCTTACCTTGGCTTCAGCCCCACACACTCTGCAGGATTCTAAAAGCTGAAACAGGTTGCTCTCAAATACAATGTATTTTCGTTCGGTTTTGGGGTCTTGTGTGTAACCTGAATCAGTGTCATCGTCATCGTCACACTCCTCCGGTGCAAATTCGTCATCTGCAGCTGCTGTGGCTGTCTGGCTGCTAACAAATGAGCTGTAGATTGAAAAATGTCAATACAATTCAATTTTGATTGAATAGTATCCATATTTGAGCTTTTTTATACCGTCAACTGTCTGTAGTGTAATAAAAACAAATTCCTTGCTCTCAGAAAGTGTACATTATGCATAAGATGATTGGTGTGGCATATCTTATACAACTAACAAAAAAAAAAAGGCAAGATCAGGTTAGAAAGTGAAAAATTGTCTTGCCTTGAAAAGAAATACAAAATACTGCCAGATTAAGAGTGCTAATACCATTTGAAGATGAACACTACGAATGATACTAAAACCACACATACGCTTTCGTCATCCAGGTTTTCCGTCCACTTCTTGTGGTGTACGGGAGTTTCTTTGGACTTGGAGTAGACGACCCACATGTGCAACAGCACTCACAGTTTTTGGGTCTCTGCGGTTGAGGAGATGCATCTGCAGTCATGGAGGGAGGCATATCAGGAAATAAGGGAGGGACAGGGGATGTTTGGGTGGCCATGTCCTTAGTTGTAGTTTTGTTGACTGTTTGGGTGCCCCTTTTTCTGGTGAGTGGTGAAAGTGAAACTCCTATTTTCTGGTCTAACTTGGGCAGGTGTGAAGTGGAGGGCATGGAAGCTTCTAGGGTATATCTAGATAAACTGGTGGCTGCAGGAGGACGGGTTGCACCATTCTCTTTCTGTCCTGTAGTGGGTTCTTCTGCAATGGTGTCAGTGTTAGTGTCACATGTGGTGGCTGGCCCAGTCTCCTTCATGAGTTGATCTATTAGCTTTAGAATGCAAGAAAAATGAAAATAATTATTGTCATGTAGCAGTTATCTGCCATAGTTTGGGTGTTTAGATAAGAAGCCATTTTATCATAGTCTGGCGGTCCAAGTTAAAAAAAAATATATTGACACGACAGGCTTTAGGTACTTTTCAAAATGACCGAATACATATATGTACATTACGTGTGCCAAAGAACGAAAATTTTGAGCAGAGACAAGATGCATCAGAATGTTGGAAATTTTTCATGATATTTTTCACCGGAGGTGGAAGTGAGTTTCATATAATATTCTGGTCCTAATGACAATATTCAATAAAACACCAGAGTAAAACATTTGGTAACTTGGCCCACCAAAACACTAAATTTTCCGGGCTCAGCACTGCCTACACTACCTCTTCCTGCTGGAAAAATGCTAGTTTTTTGCTAATTGCTTAGCAATAACGGAGCTGAAAATATTGTTGACAATTTTA
Organism: Onchidella celtica; assembly: GCA_963931925.1. NCBI lineage: Eukaryota > Metazoa > Mollusca > Gastropoda > Systellommatophora > Onchidiidae > Onchidella > Onchidella celtica. The sequence goes on along the minus strand of OZ007581.1, from coordinate 49,639,616 downwards.
GATTGACAAGTAATGTGGTAATAATATTATAATAAAATAGTAAAATATTAAAATAAAACTTGGTCGCAGCTTTGCAGGGCTGTGACAGAAAAAAAAAGATAATAAGAACTGTTACTAGCAATTAAATTAATTAAACAAAAGTCTGCAAATGATTCGTTAATTTCGGTTCACAATTTTTGTTCACATCACAGGCACAATGACAACTGACAGCTGTTATGTCTGGACTTATTGGACCACAGCAAAAGAATAAGTCTAAAACTAGTAAAACATTCGTCGGGAGAAGGTGGAGATAAGAAAAAGAACAGCAAACTCTTCTGTTTTGTTTTTCTAACAACTAGATTTGATAGAGAATGTTCATTTTAATCTGGGCTTAGAGGCTTCACTAGATTTTCATGTAAATTGATGATCTGCATAGATCTACACTACAGACTAGCTAGATGTAGATCTAGCCCGTTTGTCTTGGACTCACCTCTTTTCTTTCTTTCCTTTCAACATATCGTTTCTTTTGTACAGTTGAAGCTTGTGTGATCGTGGTCTGCTTTGTGCCATAGTCAAAAACTGTAGGAATGGCACCTGGCTTCAGCCTCATCTGGGTAACGTTGTAGCCAATCGACCGAGCCACCACAGGATTGACCGTGAACTGATCAGGCTCGAAATGCAGTGCGCATAGCACCGCTGCCTGCTCAGAACGGCGGTCTACTGACCAGTTCTTACGGTTAACTTTCCACTCCCATATCTTTCTCAGTTCTTTGGCTTTGGGGAAGTGATGAAAACTTACTTTTTCCCTGTTTGCTGTCCGATTGTTTTCCGATCGGCAATTAATTGCCACACAGTAAACCATTGTTTTCGCTTTGGTTTCGCGGTCGGCAGTAACTTCTGTTTACGGGCACCGACGGGGAAAGACTTGCAACATGGCATCGGCGAATTTGACGACCCGACAATCGAGCTCAATCCTTATTCCATGGGAGCAATAACTTATCCATAAACGTTTCAATAGCTCTGGGATGAACCAACGGGCACCCTCCTTATTATAATAAGGCAATCGAACATGGTCATGGTACAACGTTTAATTGCACTTTAAAAAACATATATATACAAATTCACCCCCTATTAACACATAAAAATTCAAAAAAAAGTTTTATCCCACAGTTTGAGAACCAGCAAAGCTGCAATTCCTTTATAGACCACCTTTTAAAATGCATAAACACATAAGCTTTTTCAAAAAAATAAACTCCCCTAAAAGTCCCAGAGTTTGAGAATCTCAGAAAATTCTGTTGATTGCATGAAAAGTTTTAAATACGTTTAATTCCCCTTCCTAATAAATTGTCCAATATTTGTTTTGATTCAGGTGTTAAACCAGATGGAACTACATTTTTTGGTTTAAAAATTTTATCAACTATAAATTTATTAACAGCTTTTTGTCCTAACTCAGATGCAGTTTTTTTTGCAACATTTGATACAACTTCTTTAGCAACTTTGCTAGTAACAGCTGAAATTATCGAATCAAAAAAACCTGATCCATAATATTTATTACTATATCCTCCATAAACTTATTTTCTTTTGTTGTTTTTATTTATCACCAACATCGTGAAACTTAGACTTGTCTATTTTATATAGCAATTTTTAACTGTAATTTTTGATACTCATTAGTGTTAATAATTTTTTGTCTATATAATTCATCTATAATACTTACAATTTCATTTACAACACCTGTATTTCCTGCTTCTTTACTAGCTATTAATAATGATAATCTCTTTAATAAAGCATTTGAATCTGAAGAAAGAAATCCTGTTCCAGAATAAGTTAAACTTCTTTGACTTGAATCATAAAATTGTTTGTTTTCTCAAATTGGTTTTATGATATTTATGTATTTCTCTCCTCAACTAGATTTAGGTCTTGGATTATTAGGATCATTATTGTGTTTTATGGCATTGGTAGAAAATAAAATATGTGCATAATTGGCTTTATCCTCATCTAAAAAATTTTGAGGATCTCTACTGGTTATTAATTCCCACAAATCAGGTGTTCCTTCATATTTATCTTCTCCAATAATAATATCATCATCATCAACTTTTATTTCTTTATTTCCAATATAAAATTCATCATCTAAAGAATAAATTCCCAAAGTTTTATCCGCATTAGTTGTACCTAAGTATTTCTTTAAATATGTTGCTGCTGTTGGACCAATTTGTTGCATTGGAGAAGAGGCAATTGCTTGTAATGCAGGTTGACTTTGTTCAATCATTTTCAATTGTTGACCTTGTTCTATAGCAAGTGGAATTTTTTGTATTTCTTTCTTAGTTTCTTCTGTTGCTTCTGTGATAGCAGCAAATACTTTGGAAAATTCTCTTTTCATTTCAATATCTCCTACTCTTTTGCTTAAGTTACTTAATTGAATATTTCTTTTAGTTTGTAAAAATTCATTAACAATAGCTTCACGTTTTGAAGGATCTTCAATTTTTAAAAAAGGCATTTTAATGGGATAAAAATCAAACCAGTTTTTTTTATTTTTTTCAATGGATCATCTATATTTAATTCAGGATCGCTTACTTTTTTCTTTTTTATTGCATTTTTCATTTCTCTAAATTTTTTTTCTTCATCTAAAATAAGTTTGAATTCTTCATCTGAAATTTTTCCATCTTCAAGAGCATTAGAAATATAAGTTTGAATTGTATTAAGTTTTGATTCCAATAAAAATAAGATTTTCTGATGTTTATCAGCTTTATGTTGTAATTTTTTATTTATGTATCTTAAAACTATATTTAATAAACCTGTACTTATTGAAAGACCTTCTATAATAATAGCCACAGGAATGTTTACCACTGTAGATAAAAGTATTACTCCTGTTGTTCCCATTCCAATGGCTACAGTTTTTAAAGTTACATCAGTTCCGTCAATTATATTTAAAACTTTTGAATATTTCTTAACTGTTATTCTTTTGTTTTCTTTAGTTCTTTCACCATTATAAACTTATCCTTCTCGTTTTAAATACAGTCCATCTCCTTGAAACTCATTACCGCTTCCTTTTACAGTTCCTAAATATAAACCTTTTCCATCAGTTTCAATTTGACAGAGAAATCCACCTTTCTTTAAATATAAACCGTCTCCAACTCCCTAGGAAGGTCTATGACCGTCCCCTAATAATTTTTGAACACCACTACTTGCTAAACCCGTAAGCCCGCCTATTCCAATAGATTTTGCTACTGATGGAACAACTTTAGATAACAATGGGAGTGCCATTCTAGCAAGAGAAGCCAGAAACCCTCCTTCAATTTTCATGTTATATTTTATTTGTCTTCTACTTAGATTAATATCAGCTCCTTTATTTTGATTAAATGATTTTTTCAATTTATTTATTTGTCTTTGTGTTAATGCTAAAACATCATTTCCCGGTTCTGTAATTCTAATAGTAACAGGAAGATTCTCTTTCATAGCTCTTTGAATTTTTTCTTTCTGATTATCAGAAATATTTAATTGAACTTTTTCATATGCCATTTTTAAGAAATAAATTTTACATGTTCAACTTAACTTCGCGTTACGTTACGTTACGTTAAAACTTGGTTCGTTGTAATTCCTTTTCATAAAAAGAACCAATAATTTCTTCATCATCTAAATCTTTTATTTTGTAAGTAATTGGATATGTATATAACATTTTATCTATTGTAAATATTTTTTTTGTCCATTTTGGTGTGTAACCTTTCTCAAAAAGATTGTTCTTCTTTGTAATTCTAACTCTATCACCTAATTTAACTTTAGGCCGCGACGCCTTTGTCTCTCCAGCAAAGCTGCTGCGACTTCGTCGATCATATAAATTTCTATACATGGTTATTTCATTTTCTTTTTTACTTCCTTCAACAGGAGTCATTTTTATTGATGAATGATAGATGTTATTATAATCATTTACCAAATCATCTAAAACATCTATATATTTCGTAGAGCTGCGACCTAGTCGATCATCCTTCGCTGTGAAATATTTAAACATTTTTTCTTTCATTGTTCGGTTCCATCTTTCCACTACAGAACTTTTCTCTTCATTCTCTGTGGAATAAATTTCTTTGAAAAGACTCTTAACATGTTTATTATAGAATTCACTTCCTTTATCAACCCATAATTTTTCTGGATGTCTTTTTTTGCCAATCTTTTTAAATCCTTCGGCAACTGTTAGTCCGCTTTTATTTTTTAAAGGAATCATCCAACCATATTTTGAGAAAACATCAATAACAGCAAGAATATATTTAAATCCTTTGTTTTGTTTAGAATAAGCAGACATGTCAACTAAATCAGCAGCCCACATTTTATCAATTCCATTAACTATCACCCTTCTTTTCTTAAATTTTTTAATAACCGGTTTATGAAGTTCTTCTGCTAAATCACTCGTGAAGTGTTGTTTATCGACGACGGAGTCGGAGCTTTTTTTTAAATCAACGGAGTTGTAGCTTTTTTTTTTCCGCCCATTCCAAAAGTTTTTTTCATTTTAATAATAGGTTCAACAATATTTCTATCTATTCTTTCTCTTAATGTTGGTTTTAAAATGGAATCCAAAGACTGTCTCATCTTTTTATCACATACTTCATTTCTGGATTTAGTATCTTCATTTTGTAAATAACAAATATCGTGACGCATTGCGGCTTCATCAACTCTATTAATTGGTTTACTCCAAGATTTTGGTGTGAGATCGGAATTCAACTGTTTTTTTAAATTGGTTCCCGGTCCTGTAAAATTATGTCCTGGCAAATGCATTTCAAAAGGAAATTTGTTGATGATTTGGTTGGCTACACCTTTCCCTTGGGATATGCCAGTTATAAATTTTGTTTTACTACTTCCACAAATTACACATTTGCCTTTTAACATATGTCTGTTATTCTTTGTTTTAACTAATTCAATACCTTCCATAGTATCGGTTTGCTTTTTACATTTTACACAATACACCAGCAAAGCTGCACTTCTGGTGATCATCGGAGTTCTATCTTCAGCTATTTTTAAGACAATAAAAATGGAAAAAAATTGCAACAAGCAGAGCTTGGATTCGAAGAATTGCAATACTTGTTTTATTCGAAAACCTCTTGATTTATTTTACAAGGAAAGAAAAAGTTCAGATGGTCATAAAGCAAAATGTAAAGAAAGTATGAAACCTCAAAAGCATTTGCATTTTGTAAGAAATAAGGAAAAATATAAACAAGCATATCGAGAATTTATGAAAAGAAATCCCGATTATCGCATGCGACAAGAAAAAGTCTATTAAAAATAATTCTTAAAAAATGGTCGAAAAAATCTTCAAAGATATTATCAAAGAAACCATTATCGATGATAATGAAGGAAAGAGTGAGAAAACTTGTTGAAGATTTTAAAGACAATAAAACAGTAAAAGTTAAATTAATAATAACTTCTGAATTTAATACTCCTTTAGTGTTTGATATTATTGAAGCACATTATAATCCAAAACAATTAGGTACTATAAATTCCATGAATGAGTTTAATACATTTTATGATTCCATTGAGGAAAAGTTTGATGCTTGGGTTGCTGAATTTCAAGATAGAGGATCTGGACATGTCTTTAATCAAATTATTAAAACAAATGTAAAACTTTATAAAACTAAAACTTTAAGAGGTTCTTCTTATATTCCTATTCCGTTTAAAAGTAAAAATATTATCAACGTTCAAAATAAAAAAGATAATAAATGTTTCCTTTGGTCTATATTAGCTAAATTGTATCCTGCTGATGATCATGTTCACAGACTTTCAAAATATAAACAATATGAAGATTGGTTCAATATGAAAGGAATTAAATATCCAGTTAAAATTGAAGATATTCCTAAATTTGAAAAACAAAATGATATGTGTGTAAATGTTTTTGCATTAGAAAAACCAGATAATAAATACTCACTATATCCAATTTATATCTCAGTTAACAAGCCAATCTTAGAACAACAAAGCATAGACTCTGTTGATCAGCAAAGCTGCAATTTCATTGATCTCCTACATTTAGAAGATGATGGAAATACTCATTACTGTCTTATAAAAAATTTAGAAAGTTTATTAACAGATTAATCTCGTAACAAAGCTTTCATCTGCAGGAATTGTATGAATATATTTAAAAGAGAAGAGACATTAAATAACCATAAAGAGAAATGCTTAAATCACAAAATGTGTAAGACAATCCTTCCAAAAGAAGGTGATAATATTTTACAATTTACAAATCATCATTTCAAATCTAGATTACCGATAATTTTCTACTGCGATTTTGAATCATGTAATAAAAAGATATCTACAACACAACCAAATCCAAATGAACCTTATGGAAATAAACTTTTTAAACAAGAAGCTATTAGTTTTGGAAAGTATATAAAATCAGATTATGATAATTTATGTCCTTCCGTTTATCATACTTATACCGGAGAAGATGCAAAAGAAAAATTTGTCGAAATGATTATGATGTATTATAACGAAATCTGTAAAAAAAACTAAATTACTATAAAAAAGCTAAAGCTAAATTAACTTACGCTCGAGAAAAAGAATTTAATAAAGCAACAAACTGTTATATATTTGTAATATTGAATTTTCAGAAGAAGAAACAGAATCTTCTTCTTCTGAAAAAGTAAGAGAACACAATCATTATAATGGTAAGTATCGAGGAGCTGCTTATCAATCTTGTAATACCAAAGAAGGAAAACAATCTAAAGTAATTCCAGTATTTTTTCACAATGGCAGTGGTTATGATGTTCATTTCATAATAGAAGAAATAATGAAATATGAAGATAAATACAATAAACTTTCATTGCTTGCTAAAACATCTGAAGAATAAATTTCATTTGAATATGGAAATTATTACAGAAAATTAAGATTCCTGGATAGCTATAGGTTTTTATCAGACTCTTTGGATGGTATCGTAAAATCTATGGATACTTTTCCAATATTGAAAGCACATTTCCCGCAGCAAAGCGTTGATTTACTCAAAAGAAAATTTGTTTACCCTTATGAATATGTTGATTCGATTGATCGATTAAAAGAAAAACAATTACCACCAATAGAAAATTGGTTTTCAACTTTAAAAAAAGAAGGAATTACAGAAGACGAATACCAACATGCTCTAAATGTTTGGAGTACTTTTGAATGTAAAACTTTACAAGATTATCATGATTTGTATCTAAAACAGATGTTTTACTTTTAGCCGATGTATTTGAAAAGTTTAGAGAATTTTTCCTAACCAATCATGAAATTGATCCGTGTTATTGTTTCTCAGCTCCTGCATTAACTTGGCAATGTGGATTAAAATATACGAGAATCAAACTAGAATTATTAACAGATTTAGATAAGCTACTAATGTTTGAGAAGGGAATAAGAGGTGGTTATTCGGAGTTTTAGGACCTCGATATGTAAAAGCTAACAATAAATATTTACCAGATTATGACCCTAAAAAGAGATCAAATTACTTATTGTATTTAGATGCAAATAATTTATATGGAGGAGGAATGTCAGAACCTTTACCGGTTGGAGATTTTAAATGGGAGGATCAATCATTCCTAAAGAATGTTCCTGAAGGAAGAGGATATATTATCGAATGTGATCTTGATTACACAGTTAAAGCAAAAGTAAACACCAGTAGATTTCCTTTAGCTCCAGAGAAACTAAAAATAAATGCAGACGATTTAAGCGATTTGCAAAAATATTATTTACAATTAGAAAACAAAAAAGTAGGAAATGTAGAAAAACTAATACTAAATTTAAAAAATAAAAAGAACTATATTATACATTATAAATTATTAGAATGTTTTAAATCCCTTGGATTAGAAATTTCTAAAGTTCACAAAATAATTTCTTTTAAAGAAAAACCTTGGTTAAAAGAATACATCGATTTTAATACCAATCAAAGAACTAAGTCAAAATCAGAATTTGAAAACAATCTTTGGAAATTAATGAATAATGCATTTTATGGAAAAACTCTTGAAAACATAAGAGATTGAATTGAGTTAAAATTATTATCAGATGAAGAACAAGTAACAAAATTAATAAGTAAACCTAATTTTAAGGAATCAATTATTTTTAATGAAAACCTAATTGGCATTGCTAATAATATAACATAAATAAAATTTAATAAACCGATTTATTTAGGAATGTGTGTTCTTGATTATTCCAAACTGGTTATGTATCAATTTTATTACAATGTTGTTAATGAACTATGGAAATCTAATGAAGTTGTCGGATTTGATACCGATTCATACTTTCTTAATATCAGAACTGAAGATGTTTATGAAGATATGAAAAAAATAATAGATGATTTAGATACAAGTGATTATCCACGAGATCATTTTCTTCATTCAACCAAAATTTAAAAAGTTATTAATAAATTCAAAGATGAACTAAATGGTAAAGTTATGAGTGAAATATTTTTTCTTAGAAGTAAAGCATATACATATAAAGTTGCTTCTACGAAGATAAGCCTTGGCTGTGTTCTCGAGGAACAAGCGTGTAAAAAATTAAAAGGTATTTCAAAAACAACAATTAATAAAGATGTTACTTTTGAAGATTACAAAAATTGTTTATTTAATAATGAAATTAATTATAAAAATATGAATGTGCTAAATTCTAATAAACACGAAATGTACATAAAAGAAATAAATAAGAAAGCTCTAAGCCCTTATGATGATAAACGATATATACTTGATCATGGTATTAAAACTCTTCTATATTCTGACCAATTTACAAATATTGTACATGAACTGGTAGAGAAAGTTAGCTTTGATTAACTTCGACTCCGTCGATCAGCAAAGCTTAGCTTTGTATAACTGCCATATTCCTTCCATCAGATTGAAATGAAATTATTTTATCAGAAATAACTAAAGCATAAGCTGTGGTATCTGCAGGAACATTTTTATTAAATGTAGCCTTAACCATTATATCAGTTATGCTATTTTTTAACCTTTCACTTTGTTTTGAAACATCCAAAACAAATAACGGATAAAGCGTTTGATAATCAATAATGGTAATAGTTGGATTGCTAACTAATTCATCTATATCATAAAATTTTGATTTAAATGATGCAGCATCATTATATACTCTAGAGAATTGAAACTTAGGGAATGATAGTTGATAATCAGATTCTGGATAACGCCAAGAATTTAACTGAACATTAATATTTCTCACATCCAGATTATTGAATATCGCTGCATTTTCTTTTTGATCAGATCTACTTTTTGTTTGAAAAGCTATTATGATCCACCTAGGTTTTTCGGGAGAAGCTTTTACAGATAATCTCCATTAAAACTGGGTTCCTATAGGAACTGTTATTGAATCACATTGTCTACTTCTATAACCAACATTTAATTTTGCTTTTGATTCAATAATTTTATATAATTCAAACTTTTGTTGATCTGCTGGTAAAACATGTGGAACATACCATGAGATTTTATCAAGAGTAACTTTTCCTTCGGCAGCTTTATCATCTTTATAAATTGCAATATTTGAATCTGGCCTTTTGTACAGAGTAAGTTGTTGAGTAAATCCATAAAGAATCTTATCATAATCCTCTGCGAAACCGAAAATATGTTTCAGAGGAATTAGAAAGGAAAATGTTCTTTTAGGATCAGAAAAATGGCCATGAAAAACTGTGTCACAGGCAAAATCACAATTGCATTAATTTAAAAAAGCTCAGGGACACCGATGACTACAATTTGTTGAAAAGTCCCATATAATAATGTACTTTGTGAAGCTGAAGCCTATCATTTCCACGTTGGGTTTGTAGTCAAACATTCGTAATCTTTCCTGTCCGTACTTTGTTTAAAACAAATTACGTGTTCCTTGTTCCGGTGTTATCTGTCAGGAACTTGACGGCACTTTCTTGGGCAGTATTAAATAAAAATGATCACGGTTTTTAAATAATGCAGACCAGCAGTCCGGGGAAGCATATTTCTGTAAGGCAAGGCGGCGTAAGCTGGGCTATTCTGCTGATAGTGATAAGGTGATAGTGCCATATCTAAAACATTGCATACCCAGGCAGTGCACCGAGTCTGAGAGAATTTAGTTTGGAGAATTAAGTGTCGCCAGTTTCCGGGCAGGCAACAATTTTATTGTATTTTAGCACAATTATTTCACTACTTTAGACATTTCCCTGATCAGATAGTAGCTGAATGCAGCTTTTACACACGGTATAGGCATCCTTGTACTCTGTACACCCCTCTTCCTCTCTCTCTCTGCCTATCTGCCTATCTGTCTGTCTGTCTGTCTGTCTGTCTGTCTGTCTGTTTGTCTGTTTGTCACACGCCTAGGTATAATAAAATACAGATGAATAATAAGTTTTAACATTGAACATGCACGCACAATTATGTCCCCTATCTATTTTCCAGGTCGAGCTGAATACCGATACGCGTGTGAGGAAGGGTGGACGGTATTCAGAGACACTTGTTACCTCTTTCCGACAGAAACTCTGAGATGGGGCCAAGCATTGGTATGTTGTCTCTGTCTGTTGTTGACAAGTCAACTTGTCGGTGAAGGAATAGGAAGAAACCAAAAAGAGTAATGAAAGTTTTAATTATCATATTAAATCAAGTTTATTCGTTGGATGACACAACAGAAGAAACCACAAAGTGGTAGAACAGAATTCATGGCAACACTATAGAAATATGATTTTCTTTACATACTTGAGATTCTATACGAAGTTCAGTAACAAGCTACGTAACCTGTAACAGAGGGAAGTAGGGAACATATATCTAAGAGTAGACGTAAATATGTCATTTTGCTTGAAGTAGATGATCAGACGTATTGGTGTTCGTGGCCACTTAAAAAAAAAAAAAAAACACCATTTCAGACCAAACCATTATAATAATTATTAAGTGTGGATGAGCTAGATTGATATTTTATGACCTTCTTCATCAATGCAGAATAAGTGTAGAACATATGGAGAAGCAGGAATGTCAACATTTATGGCTTTTCTGGCTCAACCGAAAGATGTTGACAGTGACATGTTTCTCAGAGAGCAAGTTCGGAACCGCAACCGTAAGATTCCAACCCACTTTATCAAACGTGAAGATTTTTCCAATACTGAAACAGTACAAATTCCATTAAATGCCTAGCCCCAAGTAAAGTGTGCTCATCTTTTAGAGGCGATAAATGATTGGTTTCCATATGACAGTTACAACTGGCATCACTGTTCCAGGATCTGGGCTAACAAACGCCGTCCCAGTCCAGCCTGTAAAGTTTCGTATGAGTCCAGTAGGCTTACATCTTCTTGCTATATCACTTTGAATTTTGAACAGTATTCGTTGTTTTTTTTTTCAAAGAAGTAAATCCTGTATTTGAGAAAATAATAATTGAGTAAACAGTAATAAACTGCAAAATGTTCTGATTGTATTGCCAGTTGCAGCTTTATAAGACCACATGAAGTGCCCGGTGTTGCTAGGAGGAAGTAATGTTTATTAATTAGGTAATTAATTAATTAACAATTTATTAACCAGTGACTACCCCATTCTTCGGACGGCAAAAGACAAAAAAAACAACTCCAGACATAAAAAGAAAGATTATCATAGATGCCGAGATGCGTGAAGTAATCCACAAAATTCAGCGAGAGATGAACAGAACAAAATTATGATTATCAGTGGCGTGCACCGAGAATTTTGCAGCAAATGGTGATATCTTGGCCTCATGTGTACATAAACACACATTAAATTTGTGGAGAAAAAAGGATTGGAGGAAAGATCAGCGACACAAAGTAAACCAATGAAAAGGGCATTATTTCAAGTTTTCCAAAGCTGAAACAGAAGGTCGAATGGAAGGCATACAGATAGAATTGCAATGACATACATTATATTACTTAATTAAACTGCCGTCCACGGCCTTCTCCCGTAAGCACACTTCCTCGGGTCCACAACCCGGTAATTACTTCTAAAGACCCTTCGGCCTCAGCCTCTCCACCCAGGTCTTAATGACACACTAATACTCTTTCACACCACAGTCTCTCAATAGCGCCTCCCTATGGCAATAACACCTTAGTCTCCCATAGCACCTCACGTGGCCGTAGCACGTTAATGATTCAATTCACATGAGTCTCTCATTCGCACAGTAATACATCCATGTCACAATAGTACGTCTTAATAGCACATTACAATCATATATAAATATACATCCCTGTCTGTGGCCAGACTGCCACGACTCATGTGCTGCGACTGTCCTACACGACAGCGTCACTCCTGTCCTATATGTAGCCCTCGGCTCTATGCTGGCCTATCCCCTGTGCTCACCGTAGGCGGCTCTTCGGCCCGACCCCGGCACCTACAAGAATAACATTACATTGGTATAATACCATACCATTTCTAATCACTTCACCCCTCATTACAACTCATGAAGCGTACACACAATAGTTCACATTTCACTCACCAAACATCTTACGGTAACACACCTCCACCGTATTACACCCTACTCACTCTCGCTACAAATCCATGAAGCTAACTTCCATCCATCGCTCATGGCGCACATTGCTATATACAGCATCAAGGACTTCCACATTCCTCACATATACTTATTTACATCATGGTCATAGACGAATATAATACATCAATCATAATTATCAATCATCGTTTCACCTACCAGTCATCACTGGAAAAAACACTACTCCCAAGTCTTCCGACTGCTCTCCTTATGTTCGCCCTCTGGGGCTTTCTCCTGCGTCCGTTCCCTAGGACGTCTTAGTGTGCAGTGATAGTAATACAGCGCTCTCGCCTCATTCAGACCCCCACCACTCACAACATGCACGCTTTCCCTTACCCCGTGGCCGTGGGTTAACTTTATTCTAACCCTCTTCTCGTAACTACTGATCCTCGCTCACTCGCTCGTGACAGGGTGGTGTGGGGTGGGGATAGAGCGAGGGCTGTTAAATGGTTCAAGGTCATTAATTAGTGACACCATCGTCCAATCCAAACACTGAATGTAATATTAGATAAACTATATTCACATTCTGCGGGATGAGCAAGCAGAGCAGATCAGTTGACCGAAAGAGCCATAATGTACTGTTTCTGTTGTTGTTTTTTCTTTTATCGACTGATCGCGGTTCTAAAATACGGGGAGACAAAACATAAGAAGCCACCATGACAGATGTCAATAATTGTATATTCGTTCTACATTTTTATATTGTACTTATCTAGGTTTGGATCAATCTAGATCTGCATCTACACGACTAGATCGAAATAGCTCCATGTCTCCAAACTGTACATGTAAAGATTTAGAATTTCATCGACGTTAAATCTTTATAAGTTTGTCCTTGGCTATTATGTATGTAATTTTTTTATACATTAATTGATTTCATGTTTCAGTAATTGTGTTATTATGTGCGACACTCTGCATATCTAGTGTTGTGACTTGTGACATGCCAGCCCATGGCAAGAGACTGAACATACTATTCACAACATGGATGTGGATGCCGTGTGACTGACCACAACTTTCCTTTAGGGGACATACACCATCATGCCCTTTCCTTTTCCTCGCCTTACCCAAGATGAGGCAATTTCAAGTCGTTCTATTTTGATGTGTCCTACCAATGTTGACAGAAAACGATGGCTTCACGCCTTCAATGCCTCACATCAGGGCCCCAAGAGAAACATGATCAGGACGGTATACATAGATGTCATTTTGTCTGTTGTTTTACACAACTTTGGAAGAACTTTAGATGGCTTTTGGAAGAGAGAAGAATTTCAAATTGCATTCCACTGCACACAACCGCCAAAACAGTTAATAACGAACACGTCACCGAGCCTACTATTCTTTCACGTTTTCATTGGTTGTGACAGCATTTCATTTCCAAAGCAAAGGCAAGCCTTAGAGCTCATATTCTGAGAGGGAATAAATATTTTTAAAAATGGCCAGGCTTAGGGCCTTCTGGTATGGTGATAAAATGTATGACTAATCGAGTCATTCTGTTTGCTGCATATCCTGCTGAGAGTCTTTTAGCCACGTCTGTTAGCGTTTTCTGTTGCTCACATTCCCTCCCGCCAAACTACATTGCAGACTGTACACAGATGCTCATATAGATCTCCTATCTCACCCTGTGGAATTTTCGATGAGCATCCTTTACTTGCCCTATGCCTTGCTGGATGGATATATTTAGGCAATTTCAATTGATGTTTATCAAATTGACTTCTTACATGGGATTGTTAACTCAATCATGACCGCTCTTGTACATTCCTCGGAATAGAGAAAGATATCTGGTAGAGCGCCACTGTTCCTGACAATCGGTTAGTATTCATTCCATTATGGTATTATGGCAGGTATGTGCAGTATATTGCGTCAGGGATTAAGCTGCTTTGGTTGAAATATGAATGGGAATGTTCTTTGTTCTTCCATAGTTCTTCAGTTTTGGTTTTTTTCCCAACTTCCGGTAAGTTAGAAGTCACTTCACTTATTTCAAGGGTCGGGGCGACATCATTTTTTTAAATTAGCAATTGTCTTTGCACCTCACGATGCAGATGGAATATTTCTAGTCTTTCAGAGTGCATGAACGTTATAGTGGGCTTGATAACTGAAACAATCGTTACAAAATGATAGAACAATGAATCTTGGCACAGACATTCTCCTTATGATATTCTTTAAGAATAATGTATTGGTCAAGCAAAAAATATCCAACATGGCGGCAAAATCCAACATGGCGGCAAAATCCAAGATATCGGCAAAATCCAAGATGGCCACCAACAATATAATAATCCATAATTTTTCTTCCTTGGCAGCACAGCAACGAGTTTATAGCAACAGATATTATAAGTGACATAGCCATGTCCTTACCAAGCCCGTTTCATTCGTTATCAATCAAATTTAACAAACAACTAACCTCAAATATTGTCCAAGCGAGATTTCTACCTAAGGGTGTTCAGGCCGTGTTTCAGCATTATATATGAACATTTTTCTTTACTGATTTGAGTACTGACACCGACAACGACTTTAATTCCGTTTGAGAACACGTGATGTCACTTGGACACTATTTATACGAGGCGGAGATGTTTCGCAACCAAGAGCTGAGCAAAGCCTTGGTCGGTGTCGATACTGGCCACTCTCGACAAACGAGACTAGCGAGCGATCCTTTGACGTCGCCCATTATGATGTCGCAATGTCATTCTTAAATATCGATATTCCTTAGGACATGAGCCTCCGATACATTTCCAACTTGGGAAAAGCTAAGGGAGGCCCAGTTTTAGCTGGCGATGAACGGGCCAACATGCAACGAAGTAGATATTGAAATGAGTGGTTGAGGATTTCTTGAGACCAGACATTTCCATGTCCACCAGAATGTACACAGTGGCAAACTTCAGCATGTTCCAAGTGATAAAAAAGAATGTCAACGAACGACACAATCGTGAGTAAACTGCCTAACTGAGACTGTATTTATCACGGTGGCGTTTGTCCGGACATAGAGAGAAGATGACTGGCCACCTCGTTTTCTTGCAATTACAGGCTGTATTACCCGAGCTGCAGGCAGTGTTTTCATCCTGATCATGCCAAGAAGCGTCTCTATGACTGACATGCCATGCACCATTACGACAGTCTCTGGCATGTCATTTGCTGTAAATTTTCCATCGAAACGACCCACGCAAAAAGAAACCTGGCTCTAGCAGGAAAACACACAATTGTATCAATGGCCCTGATCTAAAAGCCAAAAGAATGGGCGTGTTTCAATGGGAGAGAGACAACTGTTTTAGTTGGAGTCCATTCTGTACCATAAGTGCATTTTAGTCATAAAGTTATAAATAATTGAAATATTGTACTTTTACCTCCTTTCTCCAGTAGTAATCAAATAAAAATTTCTGAAAACCCCCTCCCCCCACCTGTTTCTTCAGCCAACTTACATAAACACAGAATATTGACGAAACAAAATTGTCATCAGCACTTGTGAGAATACATTAGTGTGATTTCAAGAAAAAGCCAGGAATATAATGCAGGCCAAGTACGGACCATGAATTTCTCAATACAGGTATTAATGGCATTTAAAGTGTTGCCAAGAAAAATTGATAACCATTCTAAGGACTTCACTGTCTTAAATAGGAACTCGCTCCATTGAGGAACAGGTGGAAATGTGAAGAACCAGCAGATCAGTGTTGAAAGTACTTATTTTGCTTGCAACTTAGTGCAAGTTCTCTACTGAGAACACAGTCCTATGGTTCCAGAGGTCTCCATCCTTGTTGCCGCTGAGCCTTTGCAAGGGTGAATTCGGTCGGCCAAGGTGTATGTTTTCATCACTTCAACAGTGAAT
Source organism: Onchidella celtica (assembly GCA_963931925.1). Lineage (NCBI taxonomy): Eukaryota > Metazoa > Mollusca > Gastropoda > Systellommatophora > Onchidiidae > Onchidella > Onchidella celtica. The sequence goes on along the minus strand of OZ007581.1, from coordinate 49,623,394 downwards.
GCACGTATCCGTCTTGATGAGAATTCAGATGTCCTGCATGTGTTTTTGACAAATGTTTCAAGCTGATTTGAAAATCCTACTGCAGGGCCTGTTCGTTTTCTTTCTTAAAGCTGACACAAAATTACAATCGCGGATGGCATGAATAAAGAGTACTTTTCATTTTGATACTATAAAAGAGCTCTTGTTTGATCATTAAAAATAGATAGCCCTGTTTTCTTGATTTGTCAAAAGTTGCTGCAGTCGGCGGAGTTTAAGCTGGTAAAAAATGACACAGCAATAGTTGTTTTGAGTGTATTTGAAGGAATGCAATATGTAAAACACGTTCATTTCCAGGCGTCAGATGCACGAATATTCTTTCATCGGCCTTTTCAAGGAGTAGTCTGCCTGGACATCTTGTTGTAGACTGTTTTCGTCTCTTACTATACAATGCCATTTGGATGTTATGAATAGTGTTAGTCAGCAGACGAAATAATTCTGATTTGATTGTCATTGCTTTTGTAAATAAAATGTGAACAGCTCTTCGGCACACTTCCAGTTGGTTTCACTTTACGTCTACTCTAACCAATTCTCGGTTTCTTGTATAGGCCTCCAGACTGTCAGATTTATATTGATCCAACATTTTATCAACTATTGCTTGTCTAAAGTGAACTCTGAATACTCTTGTCACGTGACTTCTACTGAATGGAGTCAACGAACGAAAACCGAGCCATCTATAATCAGTGCATGCGTTTGTGGTTGCCACTATTTGTTCTCTATGAGCTCTGCACAGATGTTGGTAATGTATGCTTTCTGAGGTTCTATCATAGTTTTTTGTTGTCGCTGATGGATGTAGGGGGTGGCCGTATTTGAAATATTCGACCAAGTCCAACTGACGTATTTGGCACAAAAGAAAAAGATAAGTACAAAGTGCACACCCTCAAAAACTGCAAAGTTATTTTTCTTCATTAGATTATGAAAGAATGAAAATGTCAGATATTTCTGCATAACAAAAAAGTGAATTTCCGCTCCATTTTTCCAAACTCGGAAACAATCACAACGGTGGCCATCTTGAATTTATCAGCCAGCTTGAAGTTTTGTTTGTCTCCAAAACATTTTTTTTATTGAAGATTTATTTTTTACAACATCACTGTAACAGTTGATGCAAATTTCGGCACGTTATGATGGGGAGAGTCAGATGAACTGATCGTCTACCCCTTAAAAAACGAAACTGTCTCGAACTGTTGTAGAAATAAATAACAGGATCCGATGAACAATTAATACTAACTTTAATAACTTTAAACACGAGCTGATATCCACAAGTTACTTACACCTAGCAGGGAAGGCACTATAATATATCTGACCACGACTAGATTTACACCTACGACCTGCATCCATGGTTTGCACACACTCCTGCTCGCCTGGCCCTCCTTATATATATTCTGTCCAGGAACGTTCAGGAAGCGGCTTAACCGCCCCATAAGCACGAGACAGACCTAGATCGTTCGGGACACATACCAGCCACCCAATCGTACACAGACACGTCACAGAATTACATCACTCAAGGTCGACCTAGCGTAATGTCGGACACTGCAGTATCTTCTAGATTTTCTACAGTGAAACAAACAAGCGAGACATCAAAGAGAAATACCGGCCTTGCTGGCGAGAGGGGGGGGGGGGAGGAAGGTCGCCGCGTCATACAGGGGGGAGAAAAATATCGATCGTTCAAGTAGTGGGACGCTACACAACTCCCCAATTTAAGTTGAACATTCTTCAACTATCTACATCATAAAGCGTCTACCCTATCATAAAATACTTATTTCCAATCTTATAATAGACATTGCTAATACTGTACTAGGTGCCTTCCCAATATCCTAAGTACAATACAATAACCATAGTATCCTTATAACACTAATACAATCTCATTACAATATCATTGCAGTACCATTACAAAATCCTGGTCAACAGTAGACCTACTATTATAAACAATACAATACCACCACTGTGGTGAAACGATGGTCAATGATACTATTAAGAATCATACCATGGTGAAACGATGGTCAATGATACTATTAAAAATCATACCATGGTGAAACGATGGCCATCGAGTACAAAATGCTTCGTGCACGAACCGTAGCACATAAACGTTATGCATAACAATGATTGTCCTAAAACCAAATGCATAAACTCATAGATACAATGGCAAAAAATACCAATACATATCGACCACTGATCAGGGCCTAACTTCATCATATCAGATCAAAGCAATACCGATACTGCCCAAGCTTAGGCCACTCGTAAATTACATCAATGCAACGTACAAAATCTCTGCTTGCTCGCAGTTCCCATTTGGGTTACAGTCTTCAAAAATTACATTGTCCCATTGGTAACAAATAATGAAAACGTCAAAATATGACTAATACATAGTGGCTCTCTGCCGGCCAATAATTCAATACTCATTCAGATATACCGCTACAGTACAATACATTCAACCCAAAAACTTATCTAACAGGCAAAACTCTGGGTTACAATACATCTCAGTGAGCTTGTACCATTCAAAACACTCTACTCAGGAAGTCGGCGCCGACATTTTCTTTGCCCTTGACATACCTAATCCTGAATCGATATGACTGTAAAAATAGGCTCCATCGCAATAGCTTTGGGCTGTCAAATCTGGCAGAATTCAAATACTCTAATGATCTATGGTCAGTCTGGAGCACAAACTCCTTACCATACAAATACAAAGTAAACTTCTTTACGGCCCAAACGATGGCTAGGCATTCTCGCTCTGAGACTGAGTATTTCGTCTCACGAGGCAATAGCTTACGACTGGCATATGCCACAGGATACAGCTTTCCCTCATATTCCTGCATAAGAGCAGCACCCAACCCGCGGTCTGATGCATCAGTTGCTAAGACAAATTCTTTTGAAAAATCTGGCAAACATAACACGGGTTTGGAAACAATGGCATTCTTCAAAGAAGTGTACGCTTTCTCCTGCACTTCTTCCCACTGAACTACATTGGGCTGACCCTTTCTAAGCAAATCAGACAGTGGTGCTGCAATAGCTGCAAAGTTAGGTACAAATTCTTGGTAATATCCCACCAGTCCTAAAAATGCTTTCACTTCCTTTGTAGTGTTGGGTCTGGGTGCATCCCGCACCTTACACACATTTTCTTCTAACAAGCCAATCATACCCTTTCCCACTGAGTGTGCAACAAAGTCCATTTCAGACGTTCCAATCAGGCACTTGGATGGTCTTGCAGTTAATCCAGCTTGGTCCATCCTCTGCAGCAATTCCTTGAGAGCCTTCACATGCTCGTCGAATGTCTCTGTATGGATCAGCTGGTCGTCCACATATGCTGTCACATTGTTCAGTCCCTGGATCAATGGCTTCACGATCCTGTTCAGTGTAGCTCCTGAGTTCATCATCCCGAAGGGCATCCGGGTGAATTCGTAATGTTCGCCCATGGTGACGAACGCTGTCTTGGGAATGTCTTGTTCCCGGACTCGCACTTGCCAGTATCCCTTGCTCAAGTCGATCCGAGAGAATATTCTTCCTCTCGACAGACTCTGGAACACTTCCGATGGGGCTGCTGTCGGATGAGGGTCGAACACTGTGATCTTGTTCAGCCTCCTGTAGTCGATGCAGACTCGGTTGGATCCATCCTTCTTCTTGACGACAACAACCGGTGAAGCATAAGCTGATGAGCTCCTGCGTATGATGCCCAACCTTTCCATGGTGCTGAGCTCCTCCTTCAAGGAGTCGCGCATAGCATAAGGCACCGGGTATGGTCGTTGCCGAACAGGTACCTCTGATGTCAGGTCGATGCGATGTTCGCCTAACTGGCAGCATCCGGGGAGATTGGTGAAGATGCGTTGATACTCCTTCACCACGTCGCCGAGTTTTTTGACGTTGTTCCGGCGTCAGCTGCGTTCCATATTGGACATCTTCGTAGCCTTCCTTCTGGTCCCAGCTCCCTAGGTCGGCAAGGTCCTCCGTCGTTCCATCGTTGTCGCCTTTCAGATCGCAATCCTCGACGACTGTCATGCCAGCTGACTCCACAGGTTGACTCTCGTCCATCACGTCGTCCTCTGCCAGCACAGTCCCAGCATCACCACCGTCGTCGTCCATCATAGCGTCGACATCTCCAGGTGTGGTGTCGCTCCTGCCGTCGTTCATCTCACACATCTCGGTCACGACAGATGCCGGTCCCATTGCCGCCGCCGCTGCTTGCGTCGTCGCTTGTGTAGTCCTGGGGATATACCTCTTGAGAAGGTTAGCGTGCAATGTCTTCTCTTTCACACCCATCTTGACTTTGTAGTCGTTGACGCCGACAACCGAGACTATCTTGTATGGTCCCTTCCACTGGACTGGGAGCTTGTTGGCGTTTGTCGGCAGCAGTACTAAAACTTCGTCGCCAGGGCGGAACTTCCTCTCTCGCGCCTTCCGGTCGTAGTAGGTTTTCTGTCTACCCTGTGCCTTTGAGAGCTCTTCCGTAGCCAACTTCCACGTGTCCTCCAGCCGCTCGCGTAGTTCCATGACGTACTGGTAACTGGTCTTTGTCTCCGCCTCCTCTACATCCTTAGTCCATAATTTCGCAAGATGTGCATCGGTCCTCTCACCGTTCTTCCATACAGCAACTCGAATGGGGCGAACTTTGTCGATTCTTGGGGAACTTCACGATACGCGAAGAGCAGCGGGTTAATGTATCGGTGCCACTGCTTAGGTTGCTCCGCGCACAGTCGCCTCAAGGTCTTCTTCAGTGTGCCGTTAAATCGCTCCACCAGCCCGTTGCACATAGGGTGGTAGACTGTGGTGGTCGACTGTCGAATCCCCAGTAATCTGTTCGTTTCTTTCATGACGTCCGAAATGAATTGAGTCCCTTGATCAGATAAGATCTCCTCGGGCACACCCAAACGGCTGTAGATATTTACTAAGGCTTCTGCTACTGTCTCCGCGTCAATCTTCTTCAAGGGGGTAGCTTCAGGGTAAAGAGTAGCGTGGTCTACGTATACCAGGTTATACCGATGTCCGCTTTCACTTGGGGGGTCAATAGGTCCTACTAGGTCCACGGCCACTCTCCTAAATGGGATGTCTACCACTGGCATACTCTGCAAATGCACCTTAGGAGTCGTTCCCTTGTTCACTGTCCTCTGGCAGATGTCACATGAGCGGCAGTATCTCGCGACGTCACCTTCGATACCAGGCCAGTAAAAATTGCTCATCACCCTGTCCTTCGTCTTCTTCACGCCGAGATGTCCTCCGACGATAGAATCATGGGCAACGCTCATTACATACTCCCTCAGTTTCTCGGGCAGTACCACTTGTCTTGTAATCGTAGCCTGTCTTATGTCCCTATAAATCCGGTACAGTACACCTCCGTGTCTCTCGAAGTGTACGGACTTGTTGCCTCTGTTGGTCGGAATTTTCTTCTGCCCCAACTTCTTGAGGTCTTCGTCTTCTTCCTGGAGTCGGATGAGTTCCTTCCTATCCACTCCCGCGTGCCGTTCTGCCCTCGGCACCCTCAGCGACGTAGACTGGTCCTTCCTCTTCTCCTGGGCCCTCGTGGTCACCGCTCCTACCATCACCTCAGTATCAGGGTCGTACGGGTCCTTCGCTCCGTCCACGTTCCCGACTACTAGGTCGCAGATGGTCTCCGGGAGACACAGTGCCGAAACTCTGCCCGTCAGGTAAGGCGTTCTCACGTCGATAATGGCTTCCTCCGCCGCTAACAAGGAGTTATCGATCCTCGCGATAAGTTTCTTCCCACCGGTGAGCTGTCCGTCGTCCACCAGTGATCGCCGCACCACTACACCTTCACAGCCGGTATCTCTTAGGACGTCTACTGCTCGATTTCCAATCAAGCCCTACATCACTGGTAACTTCAGCTTCTCCACGGTCCTTCCGTCACTGCATCCTCCGCACGTAACAGGCACCGCTAACTGGAGCTTCCCGTCCTTCATTACCGCTTGAACGTTGATGCTGGTGTCAGCCGTCGTCGCATCCTGTCTCGACGACTCGTCCGCCGCTATCACTACGGCCGCCGCCGCCTTGTTCGGCTTGCCTCGCCCCGTATCCTTCTGGGCTGGACACATTCTCCGAACGTGGCCTGGCTTTCCACAAAGGTAACATTTCAACTCACCTTTGTCGTTTATCTTGGTACGACACTCCGTCGCCTTATGTCCCGGCCTCTGGCACCTATGGCAGACCTGTGGGCTTCTGTCTCCGTTGGGCCTCTGTCGCACTGGCCGGCTCTGCAGTCTGGCGCTCCCGCTGAGTGTCCGGTTCCTCGCTACCAGGTACGCCTCCGCCGAGTCTGCGACGTCCTGTAGCGTCTTTGGCTTCCTCTCCCTCACATGGGTCGCAAGGTCTGGTGGGCAAACATCCATAAACTGCTCTCTAACGAACAGGTCCCTCACTCCCTGGTAGGTCTTCTCCGTCTTTGATAGCTTTATCCAGATCTCTAGGTAAGTCTTGATCCTAGTAAGAAACATCCCGACATCTTCTACATCTTCAGGCTTACCTTGTCTGAACATGAGTCTGTAACCGTCCTCTGACAGGTTATACCTCTTCTGCAAAGCTTCCTTGACTTTGTCGTAGTCCTTGGCCTCATCAATTGGCAATCGACAGAAGCACTCCTGAGCTCTCCCAGTCAGCAGGGCAGACAGTGATGTCGTCCAGGTGGATCTAGGCCAGTCCGCTGTCTCGGCAAACCTCTCAAAACGAAGTAGCCAGCTATCAAGGTCGTCCTTCCCATCCTGAAATGCAGGTAGCTTGGGTCTCTTGGAACTGGCGTGGTCGCTGGTCCCCTGCGTCGACTCGCCTCCTCGCTGATGGCGGATCCTCTCCATCTCCAGCTCGTGGTTCATCTTCTCTCTTTCCAGCTGAGCCTGTCGTTCCGCCTCCCTCTCCTGAGCCTCTCTTTCCATCTTCAGTTGCTCCGTGCGCTCTTGCCTCTCTCTTTCCTCCCTTAGGCCTTCACGGATGTAGTCCTGTCTCTCCTTCCCAGTGAGCTCCAAGGCGTCTGCTTCCTGGCCAAGCCTTCCAATAGCCTCTGACATGTTGTGGATATCCTCGATGATCTTTACACACTTTACTGTACTTTAGAAACACTTCGATGGTCTGAATTGAATCTGTTCTGATCTAATCGGATCCCGGACGAGCCCCCAATATGTAACAGTTGATGCAAATTTCAGCACGTTATGATGGGGAGAGTCAGATGAACTGATCGTCTACCCCTTAAAAAACGAAACTGTCTCGAACTGTTGTAGAAATAAATTACAGTATCCGATGAACAATTAATACTAACTTTAATAACTTTAAACACGAGCTGATATCCACAAGTTACTTACACCTAGCAGGGAAGGCACTATAATATATCTGACCACGACTAGATTTACACCTACGACCTGCATCCATGGTTTGCATACACTCCTGCTCGCCTGGCCCTCCTTATATATATTCTGTCCAGGAACGTTCAGGAAGCGGCTTAACCGCCCCATAAGCACGAGACAGACCTAGATCGTTCGGGACACATACCAGCCACCCAATCGTACACAGACACGTCACAGAATTACATCACTCAAGGTCGACCTAGCGTAATGTCGGACACTGCAGTATCTTCTAGATTTTCTACAGTGAAACAAACAAGCGAGACATCAAAGAGAAATACCGGCCTTGCTGGCGAGAGGGGGGGGGGGAGGAAGGTCGCCGCGTCATACAGGGGGGAGAAAAATATCGATCGTTCAAGTAGTGGGACGCTACAATCACAATTACATATTTTTAGATGTAAATTGCATTTGAGGCAGTTAATTTCATATACAACATGTGTTAGGTAGCCCATTCCCAATGTTTGTCGGCCATCTTGAATTTTGTGCGGCATTTTGAATTTTTTTCGTGGCCAACACATTTTTCTTAAAGTGGCTCTTTAGGACAACATTTATGCCAAGTTTCATGCTTCTATCACTTTTTGAACGATTGTACCCAAAACAGACTTATAAATTCCACTATTAGCGTTAGTCAAAAGTGGACAGTCTGGTCAGTCATTTGGCCTATGGTCAGTCTGGCCACCAACACAGATGAGCACCCACTACTCATTTTAAAGTTCAAATCTTAACATAGAATATTGAAAATATCAATCATTCACAGTTTGCATGTTGGTAATAGCCCCTGTACTGGTCAATTGAGGATCACTGCAGACATTATATGGTAATTATAAAAGGTGATATAGAAAACCCCCCTTTATTTCAGTATTTCTAGCTCTGATTTCATTTTCTTCAAAATACAATGAGATATAGAGGAAACCGATGCCAATTTCAGGTGGTGAAGTTAATCTAGTGAGGTGGTTCTATGTAGGCCAAGGTTTGAATGCCCTTCTATTAAAACAGCGCAGAGTAAGTTGCGTGTACCACCAACATGCAAACTCTATGTCGACTATATCATCGTGTTTCAATCCAGGCGTCATCCAAAAATGGACGATCTGTTTGCTTGCATAAGCTGTCTGTGTCTGACCGGTTTAGGATGATCGGGTGTTCCAGGGTTTACTAAGGCATTATAGGAAGTTGTGGCGTGCATACTTTGTCTGCCAGGAGCTGGCCATGACCTTCTTGATAACCCTCCCCTGCAAACACGAACTAACTTTATACCAGATGTGTTATCATTGTACATTATGACTAACTATATACCCTGTTTGCAGATCAAGACTGTGTGCATCTCGCGAGAAGTGCTAACTATCAGTGGTGGGATGGCTATTGTCAACACGGATACCATTACATATGCGAGAAGAAGTGAGTGGCACAATTACAATGGCACAGACTAAGCTTTTAATCTCTTAGAACATAATTAAAGACGTTTCAAAATAGGCATTTAGCCCATCTCTTTCCTTCTTGAAAGTTCAATAGGTTAGGACACTAAAATCATGTCCAGCATAATAAAGTTCATAGTTTATGCATACAGACTAAATTTAAATTTACACCTCGGTTGTATGCACTACTAATCCTGTACCATGGTACAAAATGGGCGGATTTACACTTAGTTTATGCAAATGGCCTCGTTAATAATCCCGGAAGGCTTTTGTTTTCACAACACAAAGGGCGCAGTTCATGCTTTAACTTCGTAGCCCAACAATTAACTTAGCAGCATACTTGTAGATTTCTTTATAGACAGGTGAATATGTCAATGGCATTTTATTAAGAGTAAGAAACACAGTTCAGTTATTCCCTTACTTTTGCTTTTGATGCTGATATTTTCGTTGATTTGGACAGAAAATTAACTTGACTACATTGTATGTCTTTTCATCTCTAGGCCAGTTTGTACTGGTAGGTTTTTGGAATTAATTTTTCTTTGGGGGGGGGGGGGGGTTGGGAGATTTGATAGCGTGTGTCTCCAAAATCGGAATGAATAAAATACAGCCCTTTCCCATTTCTTTTCTGATTTTACCCTGAAAAGCAAAATAGTGCCGTTCCTATTTTCATTCCGGTTTCAGAAAGATCACGTAACAACAGTGTCCTTGTCATTACTTACACTTTCACGAAAATGTTCAAAGCAAGTGCTGTCTGTGAGACACCAAATAACTCATGCACGTCAAGTAGGCGAGAACCGAAGTCCTCAGAATTTTTAGTATTGAGAATGGCCTTGGTATCAGAAAGAAAGAGCCTGAATGCAATGTCGCTTTCAATAGTCCTAACTGTTTAACACTTAATAATGCCCACAGGCTTTTAAAGGTTGCGTTCTTAATTTTTTAATTTTTTTTTACAGGGCATGCATGAAAAACTTTTAAGACGACGGTTAAACTGTTCATAGTTACCCGATCAGGAGAACGTCAGCAGAATTTCCCGCAGGACTACCAAAGATCAATTCTTCTGAGATATTGGTTTTAACATTCATTTTAATCCTCACAAAACTATTATTATCCCGAAAATGTCCCTAAAGTTCTAAACGATCATGACCTTATTATAGACATTCACCATTCTAATGGCTGGATGTGTCTGGGAAGGAGGCGGGCGTCAAAAATTGAGCTTACGTATTTTATAGCTGGCCCCTAATACATATAAATTTACAGAAATACTTCAAACTTTCACTAGTCTCTGTGATTTTGATATAATTAGCTTATATTGAACTTGTTCTGCCTTTCTGAAATCTATTGATAAAATGTAAATGCCATAATGTGGAATTATGGAGATTTTGAAACCTACCTAATTTCTAAGTCCACTGTTGTAGTAGAGTAGTTCTTGTATGCAAAGCATAAAAAAGTCTGAATACAATTGTTAATTCTGCCTGTAATAAATTCTTGTCAGCCAAATCAACTTTCATCTTTCTGTAACAAAGGTCAGATTTTCTCAGCTAAAGCATGGCAGAAGAATTAAAGCTTTAGAAAAAAAAAAAAACAGATTTTGTTTTTCTTATGTTTTGTTATCCTGAATATATTCATGTCATGTCTGTCGTTTATGCATCTGAATTTGACGAAAGCAGAAGTGGCACGTGGAAATAGATTACAAAGAAACAAGGAAAGACAATATTGAATTATAAGATTAATGAATAAAGATATATATAAGAAAAAAATGACTATACATAACATACATAGACTTACCCGAGTACGGTGAAATTACTTTTTTTTCAATGTTACCGCAACAGTTGACCGGAACGGATAATAAATGAGACAGGTGGCTCAATGCTCAATCAAATAAAATTAAGTGTTTATCGCTCAGTAATCAACCATCTTTTCAAAGGATTAAAGTGTAAAATAATCCTTTGGGAAGGAATGATTACACCTGGTGGGATCTGAAATACCTTCAGTTCACCTATGCCGGTAAAATCAGAGACATAATTTCCCTTGCTTACTCAAGCGAGTCTCGCATGTTTTGTATAACTTTACCTCTGCCGGGTTTGAAGAATGCATGAACAATCCAAATGCAACTGGGACTTCTCACCCCCCCCCCCCAATTGTGTTCCAATATATATATATATACACCAAACTTTCGTACCGGAAATACTAACCAAATCAAATGAAGTAGTTTTGTCAGACCTGTAGGGCCACATTAATGTATTTAGTTAAACAGAAATAAATATAACATATATAAATGAATTTCAGGGTAACTGTAAAACAAGTGGAACTGTAGGAGCAGAGTCTCCAATGGCAAAGTCACTTGCACTGAAAGTGCTACACAATATATTTTTAGAATAACAAAAAGATCCTAGCACTGGATCAAATATAACGTTAGACTCTAATGACTCGTGGAATATTAATATAAATTATAGTTCTTCACTGTCTCAGCACACGCCAAACCAATTACAATGACTCATGTCATATATCTAATACTGGCACTGCCTGGCGGTGGTTCTCGGAGTAGACTCCCATGCCCGCTGCTGGTAACATCTGATTCATGACAGACAAATAATGCATACCATTAGTCCTGGCTGCTAGGAACCAGGGGCATCAGCAAAAGCTTTGGATGGTGGACTAAGTCCGGGTAGCTATTAGCTGGAGCTCGTCAAGATCTAGGCTCCTCATAAAGATGGACTGCTCTACTGCGTCTCTGTTTCGATCTGGCTCGAACTAGCCGACCACTTCGCAGTGGATACTTTTCTGCATCTGATCTTGGACAGAGGTTGTGGGCTGACTTTTATACTATCCAGCCGGCTGCAAAACTACCGTTCAAATCCTTGGATTTGATTGGTGCAGCCATGCGAACTCAGCTCGCAGTAATAAAATATTTCTGCAAGTCGGTTACGTCCTTGCACTAAAACAATGTCGTCCTCTAAGTAGGTTAATAAAAATTGAATCCAAAAATCTTATTAAATTGACTCTGCACAAAAATTTAACAATTCGTGCTTTCACGAACTACTGAAGGTCAACAGTCAATTACAACCCCCCCCCCCCTCATCCTTTCACGACGCTATTAAATAACGGACTCAACCTGCTCTGTCATCCCTAGTTTACCTACATATTTTATATTCCTTCTTAACTCAGTCTCTCCATCTACAGTTTCTATGTCGAAAAAAACATTACTCAAAACATGTTGTCACGTGAACGGCTCAAGGACACGACACTACGACTAGATAAATAAAACTCATTACTCATTGAATTTAACCCGTGGCCTAGCACGGTATTTACAGTACTAACTGAGATCTTGACAAAGGCACACAGATCTAACTTGGAGACTTGGACTGGATCTTGCTCGCAAAAATTCATTTGGCTCGCCCCTATATATATAGATACAGATGGAAAGTTCACGGAATGGATATTATACTTCTGGTCAGCGATAAATGAATAAAGACTCATACCACTGTTCCCGCCCGGTCACCAGTTTGACCGAGAAATCCAGTTGGACGCTTTGTAAACACTCATAGGTCCGGTGCACAGGGACTTGGAGCTATCTCTGCCTTTCAATAGCTCTCTCATACAGTGTAGCAACATCATGTTCTCTCCGTGGTCTTCCCAGTCAGGCCGGAAGAAAATCGCCTGAACATCCCGCAATCAAATGCCAATTGCATATGTCCTCTCTTACCTTCCTCCTGGGCCCATTTATACTAATTATTTACCCAGCCAGATCTCTACGCTGGACCAAATCACCGCTAAACTTCATCGGTCAGATCACTCCAAAGTTTGCATATCGGCAACGACCTTGTTCGAAAGCCAAGACCGCTCTCGAAATAGTTTTGAATAACATTAAAATCTGCCAATTTAATTGGTCAGTTGATGCTGCAAAGCACCGTGTTTCTCACTGAAACTGAACACTTCACGCACTCTCCCACTAGACATGACAAAGTAATTAATACCTTACTTCACCCCACCGTCGCGCTGCCAATCACAAACAACAAGACCGCTGCGTGAATTTCAAACATCCGCCATCCCCTTTAGAATGTCCTGCTCACATCATTTTATTTACTTGGCCAGCTCAAGGCCAGCCAACGGGACATCTCGGTGAGTGAACGAAATCATTGACCCACCGTGACCTCGCAAAGGATATTTAATCCTAAACTAGATCATGACAGCCACCATTACCAAAGGCAGAGGAAATTTTCCTTGAGAAAATTCCTAGATTGTTTCCCCTGATTGGCAAAACTGATGTCAAAAGCACTAAATGCGAGAGTCCAGATTCTGATTTGGATTCTCAATTAGACTCATCATTCTAGTTGCCCGGATACAAGCGGGTTTTTGTGGCAAGTTTCCGTCTTGCTTTTAGAGATCTAGATCAGAGGCTTTTCTGTATTGATGCAGTTTGTCTCCCCCGCCCACTCCCTCCCCCTTATCGTGCACCAACAAAGCAAAGAATGATACTGATGTTATATCCACATCAACTTTATAATACAGTCCAAACATTGCACACAGCCAGGAAAAATATTAATCCTCACTCTTCTCCCCTTTTGCCCTAATTTTGTATTTTACAGGTAGCAGTCTAGAATGGTGGCACTGATCTGCTTTAAACAGAATATTTCTAGTGGGAAAAAAGTGGGAGAGATATAAAATTATTATTGTGAATTATTAGTAGATAAGATCCCAAGACTCTGGAAACATGTCTCAATCTAGACCTAGACTAGTACAATGATAAACCTGTATGGAAGGGGGCAATACTTATTATGATTATTCTCCTAAAACACGAGATCGAGAGTTGCTGGTTTGATATTGTATATATACTCATGAACATGTTATGCCTCTAATGTAGATGTAGCCATTGATATCCAGAAATCTCTGGTAATAATTTGACCTAGATTCTCGAATCCAACTAATCATATCGATCCTATTCCTAGCCTAGATCTTTCACTGACAATGAGAATCGAACGAGAGAGTAAAGGGCGAAGAAAAGAAAGGGGCATGTCTGACGTAAAGCTTTGATCTAATCTAAAACGGAATTACTTCATGATCCTTTCCTTAAATTTTCTTAAGAAAACTTTTTTTTTTTTTAGTGGGGTCTCATTCAAAGATCAAGAGAACTCACCATTTTTGTCTGTCCGCATAAAACGGTAAACCCCCTGTGTTGCGAAGACTTTGGCCATGTCTGCATCAAGTTGCCATTTCTGAGCGGAAGTCATTGGTTTCGCTCTTACTTTGCCAAGTACAAACATAAACTTGAACACAATCGGATTAAAATTGTTTCATGTGATACAAAATGTCAGTTAACTGATATTGTCTGACAGATAATGTTATTGATACGAAGAAATAATGTTGCATTATAAAAACATTTTTTACTGTTCTTGTTTAATCTGAGTGTGCAAAATAAATTTCAAAAGAATTTCAAATGGCAGGAATTAAATATAACTAAATAGACATCTTCTGGAAAAAAAAGCTCAAAGTTCGTCCTCTTACATTATGTGGGCTTGAAATACTTGTAGATGTATTAAATTTGATTCAAGTTCAGAATGATTTTGATTACTATTGTTCCCAAATTTTTCCTCAAAGTAATCTATGCATAAAATGTAAGGACTCGATCAAAAGAAACACTTATCAGTATTTTCATTTGTGAATCGGAACACGATGATTTCAAATCTATCCTGAGTGAAAGTGATAACACAAAGTAATCCTAGTGTTAACATCAGTGACATACCGTACATTAATCCGTGGGCCGTTATTACTGACTGGAAGAAAAGATAAAGTTTACTGAACTTGAGCCTTGCATGCCATCCTTAATCCTGGGAATGGATGCAACATCTGAGTAGTGAATTTGAGATTAAATGTTGACCTGTTTCCAAAACACTCAAGCATTCACTTTCACAACAGCTTCCAATAAAACAAGAATAATTATTTCCATTCATCCTCCCTCCCCTTTGTTGTCTCTCTGTCACTTTGAGTTGGGTGCTGATTCTGTTTAAATGATGATAAACTTTCTGGGAATTTACATCCTTCTTATTTTGCTTGTAACTTAATGACTTTTCAGGAAAAGCGTCTTTTCCACCCCCTCACTCCCCTCGGGAATCCCCTAATCCGTAAGGCAGGTCTTTTGAAGAATGAAGAATTTGTTTGTTATTTATTTACATTCCAAGAACATCAAAATAAGGCTTAATTTTTCGGGCACATTCAAAAGATAATCAAATCATTGTGTAACAGTTGAGGTAAAATTCAGCACGTTATGATAGGGAGAGTCAGGTGATTTGAACTGCTACCCTTTAAAAACGAAACTGTCTCGAACTGTCGTAGAAATAATTAAAACCAAGATCCGATGAACGATTAACATTAACTTTTAATAACTGTAAATGAACGTTGGATATCTCAAAGTAGTCACAGCTTACTTACAAGGAAGGCACGCAGTTACACCAACCCAAATTAGATTTTGCACACACAAAATGACGGGGTATTGCCTACATGTTGTGAATAACTGACTCTTGCGCATACACTCACTCGCTTTCCATCCTTTATATACCCATCCACATAGAACGTTCACGAACGGGAAATCCAGAAACTACGGGATGCATGAAGGCCACCTAATAGCACTTAGACACGTCACATAATTGCGTCACTCCAATAGAGCTTGGGCCAATGGGCAAAACCCTCCCCCCCCCCCTGGGGGGGGGGGGGATTGACCACTATTATTTCTATATTCCTAGTCCCCTGAGCTGTCACAATTTGCTTGTTAGCATTTAAAAAAGTGTCATCTTCACCGAGTTACAGCCCTTTGTTTACCAGCTCTTACGGCCCTTTGAATTAGGGAGAGGGTTTTTTCTTAAATTGTAAAACCATTACTATTAAACGTAAAGTGCATTTTAAATAGCTCAAATGAAAGTTAGAAGGTTAACCTATCTCATGGTACTGTGATACTTTGACAAAAAAAATAATTTTGGTCATTTAAACTCAAGTTTTGTCCAATTTATTGTAAAATCGCAATACTTGACCACAACACATGAATAATATGTATATATACAATGTATTCAAACTCTGATTTCATATAAATGTTTGAGAAATACATGTAATTAAAGCAACCATGTAATAAAACCTTTAACTGAAAGAACTCATTGCCTATACACCTAATATAGTGACTTATTTAAAATGAACCATTAAGCATTTTAATTAGCTTTTCAAAGCTTTTAGATTTACCACCAGTAAAACAATAACACCATGAGAACAAAGTGACACAATATGTTCTTATCATAGTACTAAAATCAATGGAATATACAACAAGATTAAATGTAAACACCCTTAAGGCAATATAACATTGTATTTGCCACATTGATGTGTAAACAACTGATTTAAACAGGTGCTAAAACATATGATAGTCTAACACTCTTCATCATCAGTGTCGACAAATTCTTCATCACTGGACGAAAAGTCATCAGATTCATTGAGAATTTCACTTTCTTCTTCTTCGTCATCCTGTGAGCCCAGATCGACTGAAAGAATATCTTGAAGCTCTTGTGGTAGGAAGTCCTTGCTGTACCATTTCACTTCAAGTCCAGCAGATGAGCTGATCTGCCATCCATTGTCCTCTGGTTTGGGAATGTCTGGAAAGTTGACATTTGATCTTCTCCATATTTGGGTTTGGTAATTTGCTCTCTGAGTGTGAAGGTGTTACAGAGTGGGTATTATGACTGCATTTTAAATCGAGAGGTATTTATTATTTACTCTTTCGTACCATGCCACACACTAAGAACAATCTGAATAAGTTTCATAAACAGACCTGCAGGGCCACAAATTTAATTACATTAAATTTCCTAACAATTTTGTCTAGATCTCTTACATACTAAAAGACAACATCAGCAGCATCAAATGAAAATTCAATAATATGTCACTAGAAGTCTCCTCTAGATTCCTATAAGATTAAGATCATTCTGACTCACTAACAATTTAAGTACTAGTTACATATCTCTCAGATATAGTCTGCCTACTATCTATCAAGCAATCTACTAATGTCTCTGGCGACGATGTCCTCTCAGCTATTTGTGCCTACCGCTTATAATGGATCAAGCTCGTCAATATAAACTGACGTAGTTAAGTCTATTGGATCTACTCTAGGATGGGCTGGCAATCCCCAGCCTCATCCAGACAAATCAATCCCAATTCACAGATGTGTATGCCAAACATTCATACTCGTTGCAAGTCAATATAATTCTTTGTCTTGCATTCTTGGGTAGCACTCCTAGCATATGTGGCAATCCTGTCCTACTGGATAAATTATGTTCAGCT
The DNA here is from genome assembly GCA_963931925.1 of Onchidella celtica. Taxonomy (NCBI): domain Eukaryota; kingdom Metazoa; phylum Mollusca; class Gastropoda; order Systellommatophora; family Onchidiidae; genus Onchidella; species Onchidella celtica. The sequence continues at coordinate 49,606,302 of OZ007581.1, read as the reverse complement.
CCTCGTTCATTGTTGAATCATCAAAGGACAAACACTTACACTTGGTCCCTGGTAAGGAAAACCAGGGAACAGAAGACAATAGCAGTGGACATATCTCATTCAAGCATATGGCTTCATCTCAATGCCTATAGTGGACTAGACATGAATCAACAGTCTTATGATTCTTCAGGCAGAATCGTGCCGACGCCTGCACAGATTGGAATTTTCTGTATGGAGTAATGGACATAGGTATGGCTACGCTTTTATACTGTGCAGCCACCTGCAAATTACCGTCCAAATGCCTAGATTTGATTGGTGCATCCATGCGAGCTCATCTCGCAGTATTAATATATTCTACGTGGGAGTTGGTCACGGCCTTGTACTAAAAACAGACAAGGTCAAATTAAAATGTCAAAACCATTACTGAAATCTTTAAACCCTCGTGCTTTCTACATTTTATGTACGAATTTCTGAACGCGACTAAGCGTCTTAACTATCTATCCTTATTCACCCCTTCTCTTCCCTTCCAAGTGTTCATCAAAATCACGGGGTCGAGAATTGCACTGTCACTCCTAACTTATCCATTTATTCTATCTCGCCCCACTTTCTTTCCATCTCTAAGAAAAAGTGTTTCAAAAACAAACTGTTCACGAGAACAGTTCAAGGACAATTTACGCTGATTATAATCAACGAGACCGTGAAAACTCAAGTCCTTGCAAGTCGTGACCCAGCACGACAATTATATCATTAACCTTGACAGAAGGAGTAACACATCTTTGCATGGGGGCATTTTGCTGAGATCCACTCCATCTGCATGTGAGAGGATGCCTTTCTTTCCTTTGTAACTTTGCTTCACTCTGTCATACCTGACTTTGTCAACGCTGGTGTGTGCTCTGTTTCCATATAGCTGACAAACAAAGGCTTCTATTTTGTTTTGATCTTTAGATGCAATGGTTTCTGAATTCCCAAATCTTGCAAATGTATCTTGAAGTTCTTGATCTTCTTGAAGGAGTTTTAGAGCTTTTATCTTGCCCTTTCCGGCAAAACAGCTGGTGGAGTCACACCCAGTAAATGCGTGCATCCCCACAATGGCATCACGCAATAGTTTTGGTATACCTGCAGAAAGCTCAGATATGTTCACTTGTCTTCTGTTGTTGGCTGTGCCAGTGTCAAAGATAAGCTTCTTGCCAATAATGTCACAGTTTGACAAAAGCAACACAAATACATCAGTGTCTGGTGACCTGACTATGATGGTTTCTGATCCTTGTTGGGAAGCGTAGAGGTAGTGTAGTACAATTCTGGTATCAGCCTCCTCTTGTGAAGAACACAAATCTTTGACAGGGATTGAGTTTACTGACTCTTCATTTTCATCACTTGTAATGAGTTCACAGCTTTCTTCAGAGACGAAAAACAGCTTCTTGTTCTTTAATAGCTGTGCATAAGCATCACTTTTCCACTCAGCATGCAGAAAACGTACAAGTGCCTTTTTGTTTTCTTCACTTAATAGGAATTCTTTCCAGTTCCTTGGAACTTTTGTATTTGTATTTGTATTTGTATAACTCTTTAATCCCATTTGGGAAATTTTGCCTTTGTGCCATTGCACCCCACTTACAACTGGAGCAGGCACGTCGTCGCCACAGTGCAGCGCCGGTCGGAGTTTTGTTTTTTTTTTGGTGGTGGGGGGATGAGGGGGAGTGGGTGGTAGGGATGAATTTTATTTAATTTTGCCCGAGCTGGTCCTTGCAACACATGTGTGCAGATGTTACTTGATCCTCTTCTGATACGTTCACAACTTTTAATGGAGTTTTTCTTATATGTATCAGTCACAAAGTGTATGGTAGCTGTCTGAGGTAAACAGAGAAATGCTTGCTTTGCAATGTCGCCAAATGTGCACTGACTTCCTGATAGGCAATGGAGTAAGGCATTTCCGTCCACAATAGAAGATGTGTTAGGCAATTTGGACGTATCTTCAGATTCTACACAATCGTTCTCAAGCTTGTGCATAAGAGTTGCCTTGTTCGTTTTCAGAGGCAGGCCATCTGGTGAAGAAAGTGACCACGGGACAGGGCTCAGGGGATAAGTCAACACTTTTTCCATGTCTATCTCGTGTTCTTGCGACAAGACAAGTAATTGTCCAAACACATTTCTCTGAGCTTTAACTTTCACATCTTTCCTTGCTGCTTTTATTGAAGTCACTTTGGAAACTGAAGCAAATGTCCTTATTTTCGTTTTCTTCAAAGGCCTGTGAAACTTCACAGACTTGTCTTTCAGTCGTGTTTCCACAAATTCTTCAAAGTTCTTGTTGCCAATGTCTTCAACTTTTAGGAGGTCCTCTGTAACATCACTATGCAAATTTTGTCCCGAGGAAAACATATCAGATTTTCTCTTTCAATGTCAAATGGGTTAAGAAAAGCTGAAAATGTTTCCATGGTCTTTTGCACAGCAGTTTCACTCAATTGCGCTTCTGATGGGGTTGATTCCCTGTGAGTGTCAAAGTTTTTTGATTCCATGTTTGCCATCTCATATGTTGCAGACACATACTGGGCTCTGTTATGCCGTGTCACACACCATCTGTAGTAGGCGGGCAAGCTTCTGCTGAACCCAACAATCCCACCACTGGTCTTTGCATGCTTGTTTATGGTCTGCTCGATGGGCATGTCAACTGCAGTGCGGGTACCTGGTATACTTGATCTAGATACACTGAATCCATTTCTTTGAAGCAAATCCTTTGCTTCTTGTGGTAGATTGACAAGCATGATGTAGTATACACTAAGGTACTTTGCGTAGTTCTGATGGTTCATGCTAAACAGAAGAGGGCAGAGTTTTTGCAAGCAGAAAATGTGCAAACCCAAATTGTTTTTTTTTGGTGGCAAATAGGAACTGAAGCAATAGCCATATCCTTTCCATATACTGAAGCCAGTATTGTGCAGTTTTGCCAAAATGGCCAGCTCCAACTTGTTTTTTGAATACTTCATAATGAGCAAACAACTGAACCAATTCTTCTGATGAAATGACACTTTCAAACACAGAATGACTTATATTTGATTGAAGTTCTTTTGCATTTGATGACAAGTCCTTCAACAGTCCACCGCATCCTGTGTTGTTCAAAAATGAGGTAAACAGTAACCTTTCCAGTGCTTCTAGGACATGGGTGTGTACCCTCATGGCTCGATTATAATGTTTTCCAGATAAAATCTTTTCCAGTGAACCACTCGCACATAACCTCGCTTCAACTAATATTTCTTCCAGTCCTGAGCCTTGCATAACTTTTCCTACAGCTCCAAGATAGGACATCATCGTGTGGAATACGCCCAAATGAATAACAACATTCTTGTACGATTCTGGGTGTTGCCACACAAGAGCATAAGCCTTCTTTGCCACTGCAAGATCAAAGGTTACAAATGTCCATTGCTGACCTGTTTCTCTTGTTGCATCCTGGGATATTTGTAGAACTTTTTGAACAGTTGACATATCGTTCACTGATGCATTGATAGGTGCCATGTAGTTCACAATTGATTGGGTTTCTGGTTGCTGTTGGTCTGATGTTGCTGATATCCAGCCTTTCCACCCAGGAAAGGTGAACTTGTGTTCTACATTCAGTTCCAGTCGACAAAACATCCATAGGAAAAACGACTTTTTGACCAGGTCTTCACATTCGTAGCTAAATTCTGTTTCTGTCACATCAAACTTAGGTTCTACCTTTCCAGTGTCCAAGCATGTTTCTAGTTGTTGAGGAACGAATGTGGCGGAAGGTTTCTTGGATTTGCCAATTTCCACCCCATTGCACGTCTGCTGACTTGCTGTGTTATCAGGTTGAGGTGGATCCCTGGATGGTTCCTGTATTATAATACCGTGAGTGGAATGATTTGTTCCTGCTCCACTGGGTGTTTCCTCTGCCATGTCGAAATTGTCCCAGCACAGGTGTGTGATGACAGCTTGTTTTGCTGCGCCTGCTGGAAGAGAAGATGGGCATTCACTCACACTGTCACTCATCGCTGTTTCAAGCTCTAAAAGGGTGGAGTAAGACGCACAGTGTCCAAGACGATTGAAAATGTTGATCGCTGTCGCACTACCAGTAATGTGCCGTACTTTCATTCCCAACAAGAGGTGTTTTGACATTTTCCACTGTCCATGTGTTATATTGTAGCATATGTCTTGGGCTATGGATGAGACTAATCTCTTCAAGCGAATGCTTTTGTTGTGATTTGCTGTCTTGGCTGACAAGAGATTAGACATAAAGTTAACAAGAAGTACTGGAAGCTCACTTTGCTTGGAAAGGAGATAGGCAGAACTTGGCGGCCACGGCAAAGGCTGTGAATGAGAAAAGGCATCCAGTATCACCCTTCGAAGTACAAGAGCTGCTTCTTCAAGTCGTCTTTCATCTGAAGAGGCAATCTCAAATGCAGTTTCCACCACAGCTCCCTTTGGAATTTCACTGGAAAACAGCAAGTCACTTCTGTAGTTTGGTTGCCAAAACTGAATTCTTCTTCCATAATGTTTGTGGAGCTTATCTTTCAGTTTGTATGTCTTATAGTTGGGGTTGTACAGATCAGGATAATGTGACTTTAAGTGTTCTAAGTATCTTTCCTTTATCATTGTCATTCTCTCAACATTGCTGTTGTCTATTATATGTTTCTGAATGTATTCACAGATGTACTTGAATGAATTGGCATAAGCTTCCTCAAGTTGCTTTTGATTGGACTCTGTTGAGGTGGTGGTTGAAGACGTGCGCCAATGTTCTGTTTTCAAATACTTTTTGCGACAAGATTCATGGTAGACAGCTTGTTGAGCAATGAGGCAATGAGTCTCGGTTAAACTGATCATACGATTGTCGGACTTTAAACGAGCTGCTTCTGTGATTGAGTTTCTTGCTGTTTCAGTGACACATGTAATGAGACGTTCTGATTTTCTATTTACATATTTGTTCTGCCTGCGGCATATGATACATGTGTCTTGAGGCAGGTGAGGGCCAGTGTTTTGAATAACCCGACGTTTTCTTGGCGAAACTGTTTGCGGTTCTTCCGTGGCTTCCCTTTTTCTGCAATCTCTAAGATTGGTGAAGATCATGTAGCATGGTCTATGATAGCCATGGCTTAATTCATTAAGCACTCCAGGTATTTGGTCACATATGTCAATTTTTCTTACTTTGGTATTGTTATCTTGTAGTCGAGTTGCTTTGGATTCTATAACTTTCTTCCAGGATTTGTCTGTAAACGTCTTGACATCACCATATCTGCTGAGTAAATTTGGACTGTGAATAATACATGTTCCTTCATTTGTTTTGCACTGTTTTGTTTTCTTCTGCTTCAAAAGATTTGCAGGCTTTTCTGAAGCCATTTTGAGTACAAAGTCTGACTTTAAAGTTTATTCACCATAAGGAATTGTTGAAAAGTCATTAGCAATCTGTGGAAGAGATACAAAGACAATAGTAGTAACAGGGACATAGGCATAAATAACGATTCTTATGGTAATATCGAAGTCATTATAGAAGAATACTGTAGCCTAAATTGAAGTCTTCTTGTAGATCCAACACTAGGCAAACATATGCAAGCATAAACAAACCAATATACCATTATAAAGATATCGTGTAAAAGTAGCAACCGTTGCAACCAAACCCCAAAGTTTTGACTATTCTTATATTTGTATACTTAACAAATTGATAAATCATTTGTATTTTGAATAAGACAATGTATTTAGCTTTAATTTGATGTATTACAAAGTATATTTTGTTTCATTATAACACTTATAATTATAAAAACATTGAACATACCCCCTTATTTATCCAAGGGCAACAACTCAATTTTCATATTGCAATTTCCCAAGGAAAATGACACTTGTTTTAATGCTAACAAGCTGATTAATTTAGCTTAAGATCTATATTAACGAGAAAAGATAGTGTCAAATCCCCCCCCCCCCTGAGGGGGGGACGGGGGGGTTCTGCTGGCCTCCCGTCTACAAGGCCAACTTAGCGTAATTACTGCGACATGAATGATATGGTAAATTCTCGACTGAACCACAATAACCAATCACGTCACACAGCGAGACATCACATAGAAGTAAAGCTAGCACACGAGGGGTCGCCGAGGGCTGGGGACAACATTGTTAGCCCGTAGGACTAGGGCGCTACACAAGTCCCCAATTTAAGTTGAACATCTTTCAACTATCAACACCATAAAGCATCTTCACTATGATAAAATGACAGACACTCATTACTCTCCAATCTCAGAGTAGACATTGCTAAAGCTATACATTAGTAATACAAGCTAGGTGCCTTCCCAACATCATAAATACAATACCATAACCAGAGTATCCTTACAACACTAGTACAATGTCATTACAATAATTATCATTGCAGTGCCATTACAAAGCCAACACAATATCATCACTGTGATAAAGCAATGGTCAATGATACTGTTACAAAACCAATACCTTACCACCCCACTGTGGTGAAACGATGGCCATCGTATACATAATGCTTCGTGCACGAATCATAAATTTAATCTTAACTTCCAGACCATGTCAAATACTAAGGAACAAAGTGAGTGAAATTCAACAAGCAGGCCTGCAGGGCCACATTTTATTACGTTAAGTACACTAACAATCTCGACTAGATCTATTTACGTAGTACGGATAAATATTAGCAGCATCAAATCCATAATCAATAATAGTATATATGGCCTTTAGCGTCTTTACAGGCGGTCTTAGCAGCTAGAATATTCACTTTCACTTTGACTGACAGCTTCTCTCGTGGCTTATTCTACCAATGTTTGACCCGAGAGTGCGATGGCAGTGATTGCAGGTCAGTCTTTTGGGTTCACTTTGGCGAGTGTTTTCATTCCGCCTCTGTCGTTTTGTCAGGTATGTTTCTTTTGCCTTGAAGTCTGTTGCGAGCGTGCCACTGCGCAATTTTTGTCTCCATCTGCTTCGATCATTTGCAAGGTTCTCCCATTCATTGGGGTCGATGTTGAATGCTTTCATCGTGACCTTGCAAGTGTCTTTGAATCGCAGATGTGGCCTACCTCTGGGTCGGTTGCCAGTAGCAAGTTCCCCGTAGAGAATTTGTCTGGGGATGCGATCATTTTCCATACGGTGGAGATGTCCAAGCCACCGCAGTCTTTTTTTGCCTAGGAGAGCCTGAGTTGATGGAATGTTGGCTCGGCTCAGAACTTCGATATTTGAGATCCTGTCTTGCCACTTGATCTTGAGAATTTTGCGTAGGCAGCGCAGGTGGAAGGAGTTGAGGGATCTTTCATGTTTGGAGTAGGTGGTCCATGTCTCTGAGCCATACAGCAGGGTGCTTAGGACGCAAGTTTGGTACACGAGTACCTTTGTTTTGATGGTCAGCTTGCTATTGTTCCACACCCTTTTTGAGAGTTTGCCAAAAGCTGTGGCCGCCTTTCCTATTCTGGCATTTATTTCAGTTGTTATGTCTGTGCTACCACTGATGGTTGAGCCTAGGTAGCAGAATTTTCCCACTTGCTCCAGAGGAGAGCCATTCAGCATGATTGGGTTGGGGTTTCTCAAGCCTTGTGTCAAAACTACAGTTTTTGAGACACTGATCCTTAGCATGAATTTGTCACAGGCTTTGGCAAGGCTATTGATGAGAGCCTGGAGCGTGGTTTCATCGTGGGCCACGATTGCAGCATCATCTGCGAAGAGGAGCTCTTGTAACATAAAATGCTCTGTACGAGATTTTGCTTTTAGTCTGGCAACATTAAAAATGGAGCCGTCCACTCTGGTGTTAATAAGTACTCCACCTGAACATTGACCAAAGGCATTCTTGAGTAGGGCTGCAAAATATATACCAAATAAGGTAGGAGCAAGAACACATCCCTGCTTCACACCGCTGTTTACAGCAAATGAATTGGATGTGCAGCCTTCAAAGTTGACACATGCCCTCATGTCAGTGTGGAAGGATGCAATAAGTTTTAGCAATGTTGGTGGACAGCCTATGGATTTAAGGACTGCATACAGGCCAGATCGGCTTACGGTGTCGAAAGCCTTTGTTAGGTCCACAAAGCATGTTATAAGCGGCCTGTTTTGTTATATTGTATATAATAGTCAATAATAGTATTAATACTTCATTACAAGCCTAGCTCTAGGTTTCCTATAATATCATGGACTTCTGTTCTCACTAATTATCTAACTAATAAGTTATATATCTAAGATCTGGATTGCTTACTGTAGGCAATTACTATACTAATATAGTCTCTGGAGACATAAGTGTCATAAGGTTATCTCAGATATCTAGACTTATAGGTCTGGCCCGTCAGGGGACGTCGGCACATTTAATTATAACTCTAGGATGGGCTGGCAATTCCCAGCCTCACCCAGACAATTCAATCACAGTTATATATTTCACACATTAATACTAGTTGCAGTTCTAGGTGACAGTTTGACTTTGCATCTTGCATTCTCCGGCAATCACTCCTGGTAGATTCATCAAGACTCTCCTAATGGATAAATGTCATGCTCTTCGCCTCATTCATTGTCAATGTCATCTAGAGATAAGTTACTCACGATTTGACCTGGCGCTAGGCCAGGGAACAGTGGACAATAGCGTTGTTCAATTTCAAATCAGCCATATGGATATCTCAATGAACTAGATCCACATCTAGACATGTTGTATTCTGTCAATATTGATTCTCTCAAGTGGAATCCGCACTGACTCCATCGCAGTGGATAGTCTGCTTAGAATGCCGTTCCCCCGTCAGCTGCTTTCCCAGCTCCCCAATTGCTATCAATACGCCTGCCTTGATTGGTTGTCAAATTAACGGCTAAGTGACGTAGACAAATAAGTTCTCAAATAAGTTCGAAAACGGGGTGTTAATCTTCATCAATAGCCCATTATCTTTCCATCTCAATATCCACCATCTCCCCTAGTATGTATTCCCGCTGATTATCTCTATTCCATTCACAAAAACACCAGTGATAGTCTATTCACTACTATACTACTGTTTATCTCCGCCTCCCTGTTGTTCAACGGCTCCCCCTTGCTTAGAATGACGCCATCAAAAACCACAGTCATCGTCTGCGTCCTTGACCTTATCTACAAATGACGTACTACCCATGTTCTATTTCTTCACCCCCTCTCTATAATTAATTCGGTTATTTCCCTTTGACCACTGACCGCACACCAATTACATTTGATTATGACAACATAGACCGTTACTCATAACATGGTTATATCCCCAAAATGCATACACTCGTAAGATACAATGGATACAATGGCAAAAAATACATATCGACCACTGATCAGGGTCTAGCTTCATCATATTAGGTCAAATAAGTTAGAAAAATGCAATATCAACACTGCCCAAGCTTGGAACACTCGTAAATTACATCACTGCAACATACAAAATCACTGCTTGCAGTTCCCATTTTGGGTTACCCTTTTTAAAAATTACGTCAATGCCAACTTCATTGATGATAAATAATGTTGACATATATACAAAATCAAAATATGACTGATACATCGTGGCTCTCTGCCAGACATCAATACTCAGTCAGATACCTCATTACACTAATTACAATACAATAGGGTAATCTCAGAAACTCATCTAATAGGCAAACTTCTGGGTCAGTGTACTACTTTCAAAATACTCTACTCAGAAAATCCGCGCCGACATTTTCTTTGCCTTTGACATACTTAATCCTGAATCGATATGACTGTAAAAAAAAAACTCCATCGTAATAGCTTTGGACTGTCAAATCTAGCAGAATTCAGATACTCTAATGACCGATGGTCAGTTTGGAGCACAAACTCCTTTCCATATAAATACCAAGTGAACTTCTTTACAGCCCAAACAATAGCCAAACATTCGCGCTAGAAACCGAATATTTCGTCTCACGAGGCAATAGCTTACGACTAGCATATGCTACAGGGTACAACTTTCCCTCTTGTTCCTGCATAAGAGCAGCGCCAACCCGCGATCTGATGCATCAGTTGCTAAGACAAACTCTTTAGAACAATCTGGCAGACATAATATGGGTTTGGAAATAATGGCATTCTTCAAAGAAACATACGCTTTCTCCTGCACTTCTTCCCATTGAACCACATTAGGTTGACCCTTTCTAAGCAAATCAGACAGTGGTGCTGCAATAGCTGCAAAGTTAGGAACAAATTCTTGGTAATATCCCAACCGTCCTAAAACTGCTTTCACTTCCTTCTTAGTGGTGGGTCTGGGTGCATCTCGCACCTTACACACATTTTCTTCTAGCAAGCCGATCATACCTTTTCCCACTGAATGTCTAACAAAGTCTACTTCAGACGTTCCAATCAGGCACTTGGATGGTCTTGCAGTTAATCCAGCTTGGTCCATCCTCTGCAGTAGGTCCTTCAGAGCCTTCACATGCTCGTCGAATGTCTCTGTATGGATTAGCAGGTCATCTACATACACTGTCACATTGTTCAGTCCCTGGACCAATGGCTTCACGATTCTGTTCAGCGTGGCTCCTGAGTTCATCATCCCGAAGGGAATCCGGGTGAATTCGTAGTGTTTGCCCATGGTGACGAACGCCGTCTTGGGAATGTCTTGTTCTCGGACTCGCACTTGCCAGTATCCCTTGCTCAGGTCAATCCGAGAGAATATTCTTCCTCTCGAGAGACTCTGGAACATTTCCGATGGGGCTGCTGTCGGATGAGGATCGAACACAGTGATCTTGTTCAGTCTCCTGTAGTCGATGCAGACTCGGTTAGATCCATCCTTCTTCTTGACAACAACAACCGGTGAGGCATAAGCTGATGAGCTTCTGCGAATGATGCCCAGCCTTTCCATGGTTCTAAGCTCCTCTTTTAAGGAGTCGCGCATAGCTTTGGGCACCGGGTATGGTCATTGCCGAACTAGTACCTCTGACGTCAAGTCGATGCGGTGTTCACCCAACTGGCAGCACCCAGGGAGATTGGTGAAGATGCCTTGATACTCATTTACCACGCCACCGAGTTGTTGGCGTTGTTCCGGCGTCAGTTGCGTTCCATACCGGACATCTTCGTAGACTTCCTTCTGGTCCCAGCTCCCTAGGTCGGCAAGGTCCTCCGTCGTTCCACCGTTGTCACCCTCCAGGTCACAGTCCTCGACGACTGTCATGCCAGCTGACTCCACGGGTTGACTGTCGTCCATCAGGCCGTCCTCTGCCAGCACAGTCCCAGCACATTCACCGTCGTCATTCATCATGGCGTCGACATCTCCACTGGTGTTGCTCCTGCTTTCGTTCATCTCACACGTCTCGGCCACGACAGGCGTCGGTCCCAATGCCGCTGTCGCTGCCTGCGTCGTCGCTGGTGCAGTTCTGGGGATATATCTCTTGAGAAGGTTAGCGTGCAAAGCCTTCTCCTTCAGACCCATTTTGACTCTGTAGTCGTTCACGCCGACAACCGAAACTACCTTGTATGGTCCCTTCCACTGAACTAGAAGCCTGTTAGCGTTCGTCGGCAGTAGTACTAACACTTCATCGCCAGGGCGGAACTTCCTCTCTCGCGCTTTCAGGTCGTAGTAGGTTTTCTGTCTACCATGTGCCTTTGAGAGCTCTTCCATTTGTTCTCCAGCTTCTCGCGTAGTTCCATGACGTACTGACAACTAGTTTTCGTCTCCGGTTCCTCTAAGTCCTTGGTCCTTAGTTTTCGTAAAATATACATTGGTCCACTCACGGTTCTCCCGTACAACAATTCGAATGGGGCAAACTTTGTCGATTCTTGGGGAACTTCACGATACGCGAAGAGCAGCTGGTTAATGTATCGGTGCCACTGCTTGGGTTGCTCTGCGCACAGTCGCCTCAACGTCTTCTTCAGTGTGCCGTTAAATCGCTCCACCAGCCCGTTGCACATGGGGTCGACTGTCGAATCCCCAGTCGTCTGTTCGTTTCTTTCATGACATCGACATGAACTGGGTCCCTTGGTCCGATAAGATCTCCTCGGGCACACCCAAACGGCTATAGATATTTACTAAGGCTTCTGCCACCGTCTCCGCGTCAATCTTCTTCAAGGAGGTCGCTTCAGGGTAACGAGTAGCGTAGTCTACGTACACCACGATGTATCGATGACCGCCTTCACTTGGGGGATCGACAGGTCCTACTAGGTCCACGGCCACTCTCCTAAACGGTACGTCTACTACCCACATTTTCTGTATGTGCACCTTCGGAATCGTTCCTTTGTACACTGTCCTCTGGCAGATGTCACATGAGCGGCAGTATCTCGCGACGTCACCTTCGATTCGAGGCCAGTAAAAATTACTCATCACCTTGTCCTTTGTCTTCTTCACGCCGAGATGTCCTCCGACGGTCGAGTCGTGGGCAACGCTCATTATATACTCCCTCAGTTTCTCGGGTAGAACTACCTGTCTTGTAATCATAGCCTGTCTCATGTCCTTATAAATCCGGTACAGTACACCTCCGTGTCTCTCGAAGTGTACAGACCTACTACCTCTGTTGGTCAGGATTTTCTTCTGCTCCTTCTTGAGGCCTTCGTCGTCTTTCTGGAGTCGGATGAGTTCCTCCCTATCCACTCCCGCGTGCCGTTCTGCCTTCGGCACCCTCACTGTCTCTCTTGTGAGGATTGCCAGGTGGCTTTCCTACGCTCCGTCCACGTTCCCGACTACTAGGTGGCAGATGGTCTCCGGGAGACACAGTGCCGTCACTCTGCCCGTCAGGTAAGGCGTCCTTACGTCGATAATGGCTTCCTCAGCCGCCAGCAGGGAGTTACCGATCCTCGCGATAAGTTTCCTCCCACCGGTGAGCTGTCCGTCGTCCAGCAGTGATCGCCGCACCACAACACCTTCACAGCCGTTATCTCTCAGGACGTCTACTGCTCGATCTCCAACGAAGCCCTTCATCACTGGTAACTTCAGTTCCTCCACGGTCCTTCCGTCACTGCATCTTCCGCACGTAACAGGCACCGATAACTGGAGCTTCTCGTCCTTCATTACCGTTTGAACCTTCATACTGGTTTCAGTCGTCGTCGCATCCTGTCTTGACGAATCGTCCGCCGCTATAACTACGGCCGCCGCCGCCCTATTCGGCTTGCCTCGTCCCATATCCTTCTGGGCCGGACACATCTTCCGAACATGGCCCGGCTTTCCACAAAGGTAACATTTCAACTCACCTTTGTCATTTATCCTTGTACGACACTCCGTCGCCTTGTGTCTCGCCTTCTAGCACCTATGACAGACCTGTGGGTTTCTGTCTCCGTTGGGCCACTGTCGCACTGGCCGGCTTTGCTGTATGGCGCTCCCGCTGAGTGTCCGATTCCTCGCTACCAGGTACGCTTCCGCTGAGTCTGCCATGTCCTGTAGCGTCTTTGGCTTCCTCTCCCTCACATGTCTCGCAAGGTCTGGTGGGCAAGCATCCATGAACTGCTCTCTGACGAACAGGTCTCCCACTCCTTCGTAGGTCTCCTCCGCCTGCGACAGTTTGATCCACCTCTCCAAATAGGTCTTGATCCTGGTCAAAAACAAGCCAATATCTTCTCCATCTTCAGGCTTACCTTGTCTGAACATGAGTCTGTATCCATCCTCTGACAAGTTGTACCTCTTCTGCAAAGCTTCCTTGACTCTGTCGTAGTCCTTAGCTGCATCGATTGGCAGTCTGCAGAAGCACTCCAAGGCTTTCCCGGTCAGCAGGGCAGACAGTGATGTTGTCCAGGTGAATCTAGGCCAGTCGGCTGTCTCGGCGAACCTCTCGAAACGCAGCAACCAGCTATCCAGGTCGTCCTTCCCATCCTGAAATGCAGGTAGCTTGGGTCTCTTGGAACTGGCGTGGACGCTGGTCCTCTGCGTCGACTCGTCGCTTCCATGTTGATGGCGGATCCTCTCCATCTCCAACTCGTGGTTCATCCTTTCCCTTTCAAGCTGAGCCTGTCGTTGAGCCTCATTCTCCTGAGCTTCTCTTTCCATTCTCAGCTGCTCCATTTTAAGTTTCTCCATACGCTCTTGAGCCTCCAACTGTCGTTGCTTCTCCTCCTTCAGCTCTTGCCGTTCTCTTTCCAGGCCTTCACGGATGTAGTCCCGTCTCTCCTCCCCAGTGGGCCCAAGGGCCTCCGCCTCCTGGCTAAGCCTTCCAATAGCCTCTGACATGTTGTGGATGTCCTCAGTGATCGTTACACAATTTACTGTACTTTAAAACCACTTCGATAGTCTGGATTGAAACTGATCGGATCGGACGAGCCCCCAATATGTAACAGTTGATGTAAAATTCAGGACGTTATGATAGGGAGAGTCAGGTGATTTGAGCTGCTACCCTTTAAAAACGAAACTGTCTCGAACTGTCGTAGAAATAAATATAACCAAGATCCGATGAAAGTAGTTAGATATTAATACGCCAGGAGCTCACATTTAAACTATAAAAAAATTCAACCCCTATTAAAGCATAATCACCCCAAAAAACAGCTTTTTCAAAAAAATATAACTTCATCATACCCTTCCTAAAAATATTTGAGAATCCCTCTGCAGAAGCTGGCGCGACATGTTGCATGCTAAGGTACTGATTTTTACTGCCGTTAGCCTTCATTCACTATTCATCGCATTCAAAATACCCACCTTTCATTCAATAGAATGGAATTTATTGATTGAAACCATTGCATTTTTCGCCGGGGAGATTTCATCAGTTACCTGATTACATGAAGCAGAATATTGATTCTTAGCTTGCACAGCAACTGCTGTCAACATAGCACATCATTCCCCAGCTAAGCTCATTTATTGCTGGCATTTTGTCGAGGAAGGATGTGTTAAAGATAACTCGTTTTCAAAGAGCAGAGGAGATCTGACGAAAATTGTCCGAACGCCTGACAACTTTTGGGATATTCTAGAGAATATTCTTGTCGAAGAAGGACGTGTTAACATTCCAACGTCGTTTATGATTCATTCTGCACAGTGATTAAATATTCTGACCTTTCCATTTAGTAAGTATCGATTTGTCATTCGCAAACTACGCACTATGAATAACCGAACCATTCCGTTGGAAATTTGCGCACTATGACTGGCCATTTACCATTTGCGCAGTATGAAACATTTGGTATTTCCAGATGTATCATTCACCATTTGCGTAGTATGATGACAAATTCTGGTAATTCCAAACGTGCTATTGTCGCTGCCTCAAACATGTATACAAGAAAACCCAGAAGGAAACTGTTTGATATTCATTTCTTCATTGAATGAGGACTAGCAACTGTCGACGCTGCTCCGAGGGTCCTGCTGTTGCAGTGTTTCCGGGAAACCGACCACTGAGATCGAATACTGGTCCTGTCTCGGTAGGTCTCTCGTACAAGGTGCATGCGAACGAGTGGTACTAGCAGATGATCACCGTTTCGCCTATGACCATTCCGCAGCCTCCGGGCTCCGGATAAGCCCGATCCCAGGTCTGGAGAGACCCGGGGAGAATTTCTTCTCGACCGCCACGTGGTAGCAGCGGGGTAGCCCAAGCTGGGGGCTAGCTAACAGGGACGGGCTGACGGCTGATCTTCCCGAAGCCGTTAAACACTGGGAGCTTTCCGTTACTGTAGGCAGAAGGGGGCAAATTGCCTAGCAGAACGCAGTGGTGGCAGTCCCCGATTGAGGGCCGGGGACTGATCAGATCGATCCTTCGATAAGTCGTGCAGCAAGCACTACATGACAATGACTTAAACGAGACAACGACCGCACACTGGCGGATGAGAGAGTGAGATTCTGGTCACGACGTGATACAAATCAGTCGGTCAGGCTGTCATCAGCCTCCATTTGTCTGAAAGGGGCTCAAGCAGTAACTAACACCCACTAATCATGATGGTAAAATATGGCAAAAATAAACGTGGGGCTGAGAAACCCAGACATATTCTCCGTAGGGAGGATGGCAGTTACCAGGTCCCCCTGCGCAAGTATGCTACTGGTGACCTGTGTCCGAATGCGAGAGTGAATGCGTGTGTGAAAACCAAGAAGGGGACCCAAGCGGCGAGGGATCCCCCTGCGACACTTAACATGTTGCAGCTTAACGTCTGCGGCCTTCGCCCGAAGGTCTTGGAGCTGACTAAGCTCCTAAAGGCAAAACATATACATGTAGCTCTGCTTCAAGAGACTCTACTGAATGGGAGAGGCGCGCACGTCACAGGGTATACCATATACACCTGCTCGTGTACCAAGTGCAGAGGCATTGCCACATTGGTCCGTAATGATATTACGGCCGTGAGGCAACACGCCCTGACGAGCAAGGGTGAAACTGATACCCTCACTCTTACAGTATGGAAGGACGGCGTGTCCTTTACCATCACGAATGTGTACAATCCCCCAAAGGTCCCCTGCGACCTAGGGTTGACAGAGGCTACCTTTATAAATACCATCATAGGAGGAGACTTCAACGCACGAAGCCCTGAAATGGGATATGCCCCAGAATCCACGAACATCGCAGGAAGAAATGTCGAAGATCTCCTCCTAAGTTCGAACCTGGTCGGGATACAATCAAGCGCCTCCACGCCTACTTGCCTGCATCGTGCAAACGGCGCGGAGAGTCGGCCCGACATTACGCTTCTATCTGCTGACCTCGTTACCAGACATAGCTACACAGTTCTCGAGGACGTAGGTAGCGACCACCTTCCTCTCGTCGTACAAATCCAGACCAAAACAGCTAAGAAGAAGGAGAAACGTTTAAACTGGAATTACAAGCGAGGTAGATGGGAAGAGTTCAGAGAGACTTTAGGTTTAACTCTGAACGAGGTGGACCCAAACCAGGGTTCTATTGACGAAGCCAACGCCGTACTGACTACGGCCGTGCTCGCAGCTGCTAAGCGGAGTATTCCGCGTGGACTGCAGCCCCTAAATCGCTTGCCCTGGTCAAAGGAACTTGAACAGGCGGTCCGACAGCGTAAGAGGGCGAGAAGAAAAGCAAAAACGAGCACGGCGGCCAGGACCGAGTACAATAGATTGACCGCTAAAGTCAAACTGCTGTCTAGAAACACCAAAAGGGCAAAGTGGTTAAACCTGTGCGAGTCTCTGAACGTGGACCCGAGTGGTGGCTGAGCGTGGACCGTCCTGAACCGCCTTAATCGGGGGCAAAGAGTGAAGAATGTCGCTCCGATACGGGCAAACGGGACGGTCGCGGTGACAGACCATAAGCGTGCAACCATGCTTAACCGACACTTTGCCAGTACAAATAAGAGTGGCAAAGCTACGAATACGGACAAGGGGCTCCGTAAGGTCAGGCGTCAGCTCGAAAAGTCGCAGGTAGACAGCGATTACGATGGCTTTAACAGTGAGTTTACCCTAGAGGAACTGGAAAGAGCACTTGGCAAGTGTAAAAATCGTAAAGCGCCAGGCCCGGACAAAATCTCCAACGAGATGTTGCTCCAGATGGGCCACACGGCAAAGAAATGGCTCCTAGCCTTAATAAATAGAACATGGCATCAAGGAAAACTCCCTATTGACTGGAAAAAGGCAGTGGTGTCAGAAATCAGGCAAAGATGGTACCGAACCATCACATTATAGGCCAATATCCCTTACCTCTTGCATCTGCAAAGTAGGGGAGAGGATGGTTAACTACCGGCTGACCTGGTATCTAGAAGAGCGAGGTCTTCTAGACAGACACCAGGCGGGCTTCCGTAGTGGCAGGCAGACGATGGACCAGCTTATCCGATTGACCCAAGCGGTCAATAATGGTTACCATAGGCGGGAGCATTCAAGTGCATATATAATTGCTTTTTTTTCAATACTATCGAAGGCCTTTTGGAAATCCAGTGAGACCAAAATGCCTGCCCCACCCTCTCCCTCCCTTGCTAAAGTCAAACAGTCATCTATAGTACGAATCAAATTCGTAATAGATCTGCCTTTAATAAAACCTACCTGATTGCTATGTATGAGTTTATCCATGACCCTCTGGAGTTTTAAGGCTAGACATTTAGAAAAGATTTTATAATCTGTGTTGGTAAGACTCACTGGTCTCCAGTTGTTTATGTTATTCCTCTCTAGATTGTTTCCCTTATGTATTAATGTGATTACTCCCCTTTTTTGAGTGGCTGTAAGTTCTCCCTTTCTAACTGAATATGATAGGCTTTCCCATAGCAATGTTTTAAGTCGAGACCAAAAACATTTATAGAAGGGAGTCGTAAGTCCATCACTCCCAGGTGCTGACTCATTGTTAAGTTTAGATAATGCGTTTCCCATATCTTCTACTGTAATATCTTTTTCCATTAGTTCTTTTTCGCCTTCGTCTAGTATTGGATATTCAGTGTTTTCCAGATAGCCATTCAATAATGTCTTTCCTTCCATTTCTATACTATCTTTCCTATACAGACCCTCAAAAAACTGTCGGATCTGATCCAATATGTCTAACGGTTTTTTAAAGACGTTATCCTTTACCCTTAATTCATATATTGTGTTTACAATTCCGTTCCTCTTTTCTAGTGATAAAAAGTATTTTGTGTTTTTTTCACCCTGCTCTATCCACTTAACTCTCGACCTTATCTGGGCCCCTCTTGCTTTATGTAGCAGAAATATTTCTAAAGTCTGTTTAAGGATTGCCATTTGTTTTTGTAAGTTTTGATTGTTAGGTTCTGCCAGTAACTGCTTATTTGTCCTTTCAATCTCCAGTTCTAATTCCCGTTCTTTATTTTTCCTGAGCTGGTTCTTTGTGTTTGAATACTGTACACAGAAAGATTTTATTTCAACCTTAAGAAGTTCCCATTTAACAGTCGGTTCAAGCTCTGAGTTGTCCCTTGTAAAATCATCTATGAATGCATTCATTTCTAGGACGAAATTGTCATCTTTCAATAAGGAGTTATTAAGTTTCCAGATCGACGGTCCTGTTTTAAATGTATTATCACATATTTTGACTACTACCCCTTTGTGGTCGCTGAAGATCACAATTTCATGGTATGCATTTTCAATATTGGCCAGTAGATTATTATCACAGAAAATGTAATCCAGCCTTCTGGCTATAAACGGTGTGCTTCTAGCCCAAGTGTAGTCTTTCTCGGTCCGGTGAAACAAACGCCACGCGTCAATTAAGTCCAACCTGTCCAACATTTTTTGCAGCTCGCTGGTTTCCCTTACATCATGCGGCTCTCCTGCTACTATATCGAGGTCATTATCAAGGACGACATTAAAGTCCCCACATACTATATTATTGTCATAAGTCGCGATTATTTGGGTCAACTGGTTTAAAAAAGGTATTTTTTCTGCTCTAATTATTGGACCATATATGTTGAAAATGCAAAATTCTGAATCCCGTATTTTAATATAAATGCCTAACACCCGATCTGATGAGTACAACAATCTAATTCCCTCATAACGTAGGTTTCTATTGATGAGAATAATTTGACCTTTACTTCTATTTGTACCCACAGAATAAAACATCTCTCCCCCCCACTCCTTCTTCCACTCCTCCCCCTGTTCACTTGTGACATGAGTTTCCTGTAAACATGAGATATCATATTTTTTGCATTTTTTAAAAATATTGGAACGTTTACTTTTTTTATTTAGGCCTCTGCAATTCAGAGACAGAACAAACATAGGAGTTTTCTAAAAGTGTAGTCCTTATTCGGTCCTGGTCGTTGCCTGCTAAGCACACGTGAATGAGGAGAACTTAAGTTTCGTTTCTCTTTTGGTTGTGCTCCCAACCGCCTACCTCCTCCTCCTGTCGCCTTACTTTCTCACTGGGTGGTTCAATCGTTTCTCCGGCTCTTTTGTTTTGTTGGCCGAGTGCGGACTCACGTAGTCCTCGGGAAGACAAACTCCGAGATCTGTTTAGAAGTATTTGTTTTATGTCTGTTTGTTTACTTGTAGCACCTCGCTCACCTATTCGTGTTTTGGGGCGACTTACGTGTGCCCCCTGACTGGTCACACCTGCATAATTAGCTTTAGATGAGCAAGTACTTACCGTGTTAGAGTTTGTTGTGTGTTGGTCTAATTGTTCTGTGTTTGGAATATTGGCTGTGTGTGTTACTGATACACTTTCCTCTGTGTCCTTACTGCTGTCCACAGGACGTGTCGATGTAGTGTCACTATTGTTGGTGTGTCGTCCTGGTCTGACCTGTTCTCTATAGTAAATAGTACCCTTCCACAGGCCTATGGGAATGGATACCTCAATATTTATTAAAGGGATATCAGCATAAACAAAACGTCTTCCCGTTTTAAAGCCTGTCCATCCCCCTTTTTCGTCCCTGTAATGCTCTTCTCGTATATATGAGCGCAACACCACACCTTTATTAGTCAGGGCCTTCTCTATTTCCTCATTACTCACCGATAATGGGATGCCCCCAATTATAATTTTAGTTGTGCTTGTCGTTGCACCAGTGACAGAGAAAGGGTTTCTCGCTAGCAACGAGACAGACTGACCGTTAAATATAATCCCCTGTGTTAGCAGCTTTTCCCTGGCACTAGTCCCTTTAACATATATCCTCCACAGGCCCCCAATTTTTTGAGCGCCCTCCACTCCTAAAGGTCCAGTGGTAGCTTCACAGGCTCTACATAAATCTAGACCCTTGATGAAGCTACCATCAGGAGGGGCAATTGTCGAATGCAATACAAAGCATACGCCCCGATCAGTAACTGCACTTGGTGGCCTCTCCGTGCTGGAAGCCGCCATCTTGTCCAGCTTGTAATGTAAATACTACTAGCGCAGTATCAATGCAGACAACTAATACAAAATGACAGCTGTACAGAGCTCGAAAAGTGTATAGAAAGCAAACAACAACCAACTTACATGAATCCTCACCGAAATAAACCTTAGTAAATCCCCATAAACCTCAGAAACACCATAAGAATATGGAGCCCGCTGAAAGCCGGCTTTGACCTCAAAGCCGTTACCGTTACCAGATGATTTTCCTTGTGTCATAAACTATTACATCTCCCAGTCTGGGATTTGTGACAGCTAGATTATAACAAGTCATATGTCTTTGGGAAATCTTTACTTCAACCTGAATACAAGATTGTAAAAATGGGTTTTGAAGAAAAGATACCTAAAGATATTATATTTAAGCTGTTCAACCAAAAAGACTACTCCATAAAAAATAATATTTCTCCTTGTAGATTTTTAGAAGAAGCTGGAAAACAAATTAATGATTGCCAAAGGCAACGCGTAGCTAATTGCCAAAGGAAACGCGTAGCTAATTGCCAAAGACAACACGTAGCTAATTGCCAAGAGCGTGGATTAGCCAACTCTTTTCCAATTAATTGTCAGTTTTATGAAAATACCGATGATGTTCCAGATCCAAGCGAATTAAACTCAGCAGATAAGAATTTAATAATATTTGATGATATTTTACTTGAGAAACAAAACAAATGCGAAGATTATTATTGTAAAGGAAGGCATAACAATGTTGATTGTTTC
The DNA here is from genome assembly GCA_963931925.1 of Onchidella celtica. Taxonomy (NCBI): domain Eukaryota; kingdom Metazoa; phylum Mollusca; class Gastropoda; order Systellommatophora; family Onchidiidae; genus Onchidella; species Onchidella celtica. The sequence continues at coordinate 49,585,041 of OZ007581.1, read as the reverse complement.
TACCTGGCTCAAAATTATTTTAAATTACCGGGACAAACAATAAGAGAAAACGCAAATATTCTTTGTTTGTTCAAACAAGACTTGAAAAATCTTAAGCACATTTATAATGATCATGTAAGCAATGATATGACAATAGAAGATTTTCAAAAGCTCTGTAAAAAATGTTGGGAAGAACCTTGGATTCCTTGTAATTGACAATTCTAGTGATAAATTTAACGGGAAATATATATAAATTTGATACATTTTACATGCTTTAAAAATAGGTGATTTTTATTCCATTAAAAATGGATGAAAACAAACATAGTTTTACCTTAAATATTTTAAGAGAAATCGCTCAAAACACAAGATCAAAATTTTCACAGCAAACTATCGTTAGGAATAATAAAACCACGTTTACAACAGTGTTTAATCATCCTTTAGAATTAGAAAAAGATAAACATTATAAAATCGCCTTAGTTAATTTAGAAATGTACTATTCTTTCCCCAACATTGACGGAAATAACAACGTATTTGGGTATTATGATGGTTTCATGTGGAATAAAGTGGAAATACCTGTTGGTGCTTATGAAATTAAATCTTTAAACAATGCACTTCAAAGCCTGATTAGAGAGGCTATAAAAATCGAACCAAATCATCAAACTTTAAAATCTGTTATGACTGTCAAAAAAGGATACAAAGTAAGTTTTAAAGAAAACAATAGCTTAGCTGATTTATTAGGATTTCATCAGGAAATTTACGAATCGGGAACTCATGAATCTGAAAACATTGTACACATTCTTAGCGTTAATAGTATTCTAGTTCATTTAAATATCATAAACGGAAGTATAGTTAATGGCACGCCTGTTCCGGTTATTTATTCTTTTTTCCCAAATGTATCTCCGGGATATAAAATAGTTGAAAAACCTAAAAATCTTGTTTTTCTGCCGATAGCTATGAAAACGATAAATAACTTAGAGGTTAAAATTACAGATCAAAATGATAAACCTTTAAATTTAAGAGGAGAAACTGTTGTCATAAGATTTCATATTAGAGAAATTTAATTTGTCTAAAAAATACATTTAAAATGGCACTATTCAATTTCGATATTTTAAAAGCTGTTAATAAATTAAAAATTCCTTATTTTAGAGGTGTTTTTCTAAGAACTGAATTGCCTGAAAAACCGAGAAGAAAAGAACGTGGAATACTGAATTTAGGTGATGGAAAGAAAGGGGGAACTCATTGGGTGGCTTGGTATATCAATAACCAAGAGCTTGACGAAGTCAATAACAATAAAAATAATTATTTTGACAGTTATGGAATTCGACCTCCTTTAGAAATAATCAAATATCTTATTCTACTAATATATTCTACTAATCAAGTACAAGATCCGAACACAGTAATTTGTGGGCATTTGTGTTTGTATGTTTTAAAAGAACTATCAGAAGGAAAACGTTTTCAAGAAATTATTAATAGTTTGTATTAGCAAAAAAAATCTATTAAAAATGTCCGTCGATAAATTTGGACTAATGCCTAGCGGTGATGTATCAACAACTATTATTCCAATTCATAAGTATGCAACCAATCTAGATGATTTAGAAAATGTAGAAGGTTTTAATGAAAATGGAAAGAAAGATTCTATATATTGTTTCAAATTAAATGAAGAAGGTTGTTACGAGTCTGGTCTGGGTGATAGTGTTATAGAGTGGGTGTTATTAATTAATGGGGTTATGACTGCATTTTAAAATCGAGAGGTATTTACTAATTAAGCTTTCGTACCATGCCACACACTAATAACAATCTGAATAAGTTTTTTTATCAACAGACCTGCAGGGCCACAAATTTAATTACATTAAATATCCTAACAATTTTGTCTAGATCTCTTACATACTAAAAAGACAACATCAGCAGCATCAAACGAAAATTCAATAATATGTCACTAGAAGTCTCCTCCAGATTCCTATAAGATTAAGATCATTCTAGCTCACTAGCAAATTAAATATGAATTATCTATCTCTCAGATATAGTCTGCCTACTATCTATCAAGCAAAATACTCATGTCTCTGGCGACAATGTCATCTCAGCTATTTGTGCCTACCGCTTATAATGGATCAAGCTCGTCAATACAAACTGACGTAGTTAAGTTAGATCTACTCTAGGATGGGCTGGCAATCCCCAGCCTCATCCAGACAAATCAATTTCAATTCACAGTTGTGTATGCCAAACATTCATACTAGATCTAGTTGCAAGTTAATATACATCTTGTCTTGCATTCTTGGTTAGCACTTCTAGCAGATGCAGCAATCCTGTCCTACTGGAAAAATTACTTTCAGCTCCTCGTTCATTGTTGAATCAACAGACAAACACTTACACTTGGTCCCTGATAAGGAATCAGGGAACAGTAGACAACAGCAGTGGGTAAATATCACCATCGAGCATATGGCTTCATCGCAATGCCTATAATGGACATAGACATAAAAATAACAGTCTTCTGATTCTTCTGGCAGAATCACGCTGACGCCTGCACAGATGGAATTTTCTGTATGGAGTAAAGAACATAGGTATGGCTACGCTTATATACTGTGCGGCCAGCTGCAAATTACCGTCCAAATGCTTAGATTTGATTGGTGCATCCATCGAGCTCAGCTCGTAGTATTAATAGATTCTGCATGGAAGTCGGTCACGGCCTTGTACCAGAAACAGACAAGGTCGAATTAAAATGTCAAAACCATTACTAAAATCTCTAAACCCTCGTGCTTTCTACGTTTTATGTACGAATTTCTGAACGCGACTAAGCGTCTTAAACTATCTATCCTTACTCACCCCCTCTCTTCCCTCGTAAGAGTTCATCAAAATCACGGGGTCGAGAATTGCACCGTCACTCCTAACTTATCCATTTATTCTATCTTGCCCCACTTTCTTTCCATCTCTAAGAAAAAGTGTTACAAAAACAAACTGTTCACGAGAACAGTTCAAGGACAATTTACGCTGGTGATAATCAACGAGACCGTGAAAAAAACAAGCCCCTTCTAGTCGTGACCCAGCACGACATTTATAACTTTAACCTTGACAAAGGTATATATGTTAAAAATGAAATTGCGGATTCACCAATTCCTCAATTTATAAAGGAAGTAAAAGATAAATCTGTGAATCTTATAAATGTTGATAGAAAACTTAAAGTTATACCAGCCAAACATGAATGGGATGTTGATATTCAATTAAGAAGTGATAAAGTATCAACGAAAGGAAATAACAAAGTAGTACTAAGTTTATAACTCAGGTCGAATTATAGGAAGTTTGGTTCCACTTCCTAGATATAGAGAGACAACAGTTTTAAAACACCATGATGAGGAATATTTTATTTCAAACATTAAAAATGAACTACGCACCATTATAGCTTTTAATTGTGAATTAGAGAATGAAAAAAAGATTCTAGAAGACTTTCCGGTGGGTTCAACTTCAACTTTAATTATTTAAAGTAAAGTTTTAGAATCTTTTGATAACAAAGAAATTATGGATGGATTACAGATACGTTTTTCGGGCGATAATTCAAAAGATTTTCGAATAATTGTAAAAAAACAAAAAGATGATTACAGAATCCGAAATATGCCTAATGAATTGAAAACCGAAAAAACAGACGATGATGTTAGTTTTAAAAATATTCTTATTTACAAAGAATTTATGATCATCGGATAAGATTTACACTATTACCAGTAACTTTAGATGAAAAAATTTATTTATAAAAATGGATTATAAGAAAATTACTCCGTTTAATAACTATGCAGTTAACTTAGAAAGTTTCGAAAATGTTGATGGTTTTTTATCTAAAGGAGAACTAAACAGTTTATATTGTTTTCAATTAAAGAGAAACGGAATATATAAAAGAGCTGAATTTCCTAAAAAAAACCGAATGGGATATCGATATTAAACCAGTTAATGGTGAAAACACAATAACATATAAAAATGATGGTTTAATGAAACTAAAACTTACTTTTAAAAATGTAGTCTATGAAAGAATTAATGGAAAACATTATTTTTGTTCTGAAAATATCAGTACATATCCATATGAAAGTAGAAATCCATTAGATTGGGGTAGCATTGAATTTGATTTTTTTAATTCTCGAGATAGAAACCTTTTTAGAGATGGGTTGGAAAATTCATTTTTACTTATAGATCGAGTAGATTTAATAGACAATAAAAAATCTACAATAGGTTTAAACTATACTCATAACTATCAATATATTAAATTTGAAAATAACAGTATTATATTAATTTTGGATATAAAGTATCAAATTAGTAGAATAAGATTTATAGCAGCACCCATTACAGACGCTCAAATTGAATACCAATAAAATGGCAGACATTTTGTCGATTAAAGAAGAATTTAAAGTAGATGAAAGTATTGAAAAATATGAATACCATGAATACACTCCAATTACCGGTACAAATTTAAACAGTTGAGGAGAAATTCGAATAACTATTGAATTGCAAGATATCTTTACTCATCCAAGTGAAAGTTATATAGTTGAAGGTAGACTTACAAAACAGACAAAACATTATATGCTGCTGATGTAAGGATGGCAAATGTATTTGTTTAATTTTATAAAATATCAATTATCAGGACAAGAAATTGAAAATTTAAATCATCCAGGACGAGGAACAACAATATTAGTGTCACAAATCCCAGACTGGGAGATGTAATAGTTTATGACAGGACAACAATCACGAACAAACAAGTTTAACACTTAACAAAACAACCCATCAGACTCACACATTTATTAAACATAATTATACAGATAATAGCGCAATTACATACATTATATTACTGAAATTAACTGCCGTACAACGGCCTTATTCTCACACACACTCTCCCTCGGGTCCACAACCCGGTAGTTACTCCTAAAGGCACTTCGGCCTCAGCCTCTCCCCTCAGGGTCTTAATAGCACATTAATAATTCACTGGCACCGCAGTCTCTCAATATCACCTTCCTATTGTCATACACCTTAGCATTCCCCTAGCACCTCAGCAGGGCAATAACACATTATCATTTCAATAGACATTATCATTTCAATAGTACATTATTAGTTCACTAGCCCCTCAACATGGCAATAGTACATTATCACATTCACGCTCATATCTACGTCCCTGTCCGTGGCCTGACTGCCACGACTTTATGTGCCTCTACTGTCCTGCACTGACAGCCTCACTTCTGGCCTATGTGTGGCCTCCGGCCCTATGCTGGCCTATCCCCTGTGCTCATCGAGGTGGCTCTGCGGCCCGTCCTCGACACCTACAAGAATAACATTACATTGGTATAATACCCTACCATTTCTATTCACTCCACCTCTCCTTACAATCCATGAAGCGTACACACACTAGTTCACCTTTCACTCACCACACATCTTACGGTAACACACCTCCATCGGAGTACACACTACTCACTCGCGCTACAAATCCATGAACTCACTTTCATCTATCGCTCATGGCGCACATTGCTATATCCAATATCAAGGACTTCCACATTCCTCACCTATACTTATTTACATCATGGTAATAGACGAATATAATATAATGCATCAATCATAATAATCAATCAACGTTCTACGTACCAGTCATCACTGGAAAGACTCTCTCACTAGTCTTCTCGACTGCTCCCCTTATGTCCGCCCGATGGGCTCTTATTCACAGGTCCGTTCCGTAGGACCTTCTAACTTGCAGTGATAGTAATACAGCGCTTTCGCCTCATTCAGACCCCCCCACTACTCACAACAGCACGCTTAACTTACTTGTCTACCGTGAGCCCTTCTTACTCTACACCCGCTCTGTAGCAATCCCCTTAATTGCACTCACTCCACTCGTGACAATTAGGATTGCTCAAGTATCCTCATGACTTTTCAAAAACACAATGACTTAATTTAGGGTGGATAAAAGATATTAACAACCAAATTAAAAATAATGAAGGTTTTGATACAAGACAAAAGATAATGCTAAAATATCCTGATCCTAAAGTAGCATTTTCCTTTCTAATTCCTCTGAACATATTTTCGGTTTCGCAGAGGATTATGATAAGATTCTTTATGGATTTACTCAACAACTTACTCTGTACTAAAGACCAGATTCAAATATGGCAATTTATAGAGATGATAAAGCTGCCGAAGGAAAAGTTACTCTTGATAAAATTTCATAGTATGTTCCACATGTTTTACCAGCAGATCAACAAAAGTTTGAATTATATAAAATTATTGAATCAAAAGCAAAATTAAATGTTGGCTATAGAAGTAGACAATGTGATTCAATAACAGTTCCTATAGCAACTCAATTTTCATGGAGGTTATCTGTAAAAGCTTCTCCCGAAAATCCTAGATGGATCATAATAGCTTTTCAAACAAAAGATAGATCTGATCAAAAAGAAAATGCATCAATATTCAATAATCTGGATGTGAGAAATATTAATGTTCAATTAAATTCTAGGCGTTATCCAGAGGCTGATTATCAAATATTGTTCCCTAAGTGAGTATATACTGATGCTGTATCATTTAAATCAAAATTTTATGACATAGATGACTTAGTTGGCAATCCAACTGTTACCACTATTGATTATAAAACGCTTTATCCGTTATTTGTGTTTGATGTTTCAAAACAAAGTGAAAGGTTAAAAAATAGCCTAACTGATATAATGGTTAAGACTGTCATGGGCGAGGTGAGTTAGGATCTTGGGGACACTAGCGCATTCGACTAATCGGAAGGCCACTCGCACTCGTCCAGGCACAACCAGAATAAGCCATAACAAACTTGTTAAATATATATATATATATATCAGGCCTGAAGGGCCATACTAGTTTATTACTATGGATAACAATAGACATGATGCAGATACAATAATTATGATTGCGGATACAATAGATATGGTTGCATCAAATAGTGGCTACATCAAAATTCCATTGTGGGAACTCAAGCTTGTCGCTGAACTTATTAACTGTAGTTCAAGAATTCCAGTATCACATGGGATACAACTATGGCATTCAATATCACATGAGACACAGTCTATGGCATTCAATATCACATGAGATACAATCTACACGGACTACTTCTACAAAAGATTAGTTCTATGAATGACTCTAATACTTCTTTCTTTCCATGCACACTATCATTCTACACTGCATTAATCACTGTCTCTCTTGTGAGGATTGCCAGGTGGCTTTCCTACTACTCAGCTTCCCGTCCCTGGGCTGATCTGGTACTGACAGTAATTCCTGTCTCGTTAGTGTGGACTTATGGATTGCCTACCATTATACGCTCGTAGCCAATGTACGAGTGTAGATCCAAAGGACACGGTTCGCACTTTTGGGCCTAGTGCGACGAGGCGTATATATCAACTCTCTGGACGATGACACAGTCACTCCACTTCTAACTTCACTCGTATATGTTCTGTCTACGCTCGACTCCTACTGTCAGGCCCTGGAGCTCGAGCCGAGAGAACCCTCACTGGAGCGAATGATTTCCACAGCCGTTCTCTGATTAAACAATGGCGACTTAAGCTTATATTCCTCCAGCCAAACCCCGTGACAGTTTCTTGCCTCACCTTCTGAATCTCGTGCCGAGCTCACATGCCTCGGGACTCTTGCACAACGCACCGCCTTAGGCCGTGAGTCCACTAACCTATAAAATCCCACCTTTGTACTCTAAGGGTCTGATCACACTAACACTACTCACTGGATCCCCAAAATTCAGCTCATGACGAAGACTACATTTAATACAAATGTTCCTGCAGATACCACAGCTTATGCTTTAGTTATTTCTGATAAAATAATTTCATTTCAATCTGATGGAACGAAAATGTCAGTTATTCAGAGTCAATGATTAATCAAAGTTAACATTCTCTACCATTTCATATACAATATTATTGAAATCATCAACATAGTTGCAGCTTTGCTGAGCAAAATATGGAAGAGTTTTAATACCATCATCGAGTATATATCGTTTATCATCATAAGGACTTAGAGCTTTCTTATTTTTTTCTTTTATGTACATTTCATGTTTATCAGAATTTAGTACATTCATCTTTTTATAATTAATTTCGTTATTAAATAAACAGTTTTTGTAATCTTCAAATGTAACATATTTATTAATTGTCGTTTTTCAAATACCTTTTAGTTTTTTGCATGTTGTTGTTAATTCTTCGACTTTATATGTATATGCCTTACTTCTAAGAAAAACTATTTCACTCATGAATTTACCATTTAGTTCATCTTTGAATGTATTAATAACTTTTTTGTTCTTAGTTCAATGAAGAAAATGATCTTTTGGATAATCACTGGTGTCTAAATCATCTATTATTTTTTTCATATCTTCATAAACATCTTCAGTTCTGATATTTAGAAAGAGTGAATCGGTATCAAATCCAACAACTTCATTAGATTTCCATAGTTCATTAACAACATTGTAATAAAAATGATACATAACTAGCTTAGAATAATCAAGAACACACATTCCTAAATAAATCGGTTTATTAAATTTTATTGATGTTATATTGTTAGCAATACCAATTAGGTTTTCATTAAAAATAATTGATTCCTTAAAATTAGGTTTACTTATTAATTTGGTTACTTGTTCTTTATCTGATAATAATTTTAACTCAATTCGATCTCTTATGTTTTCAAGAGTTTTTCCATAAAATGAATTATTCATTAATTTCCAAAGATTCTTTTCAAAGTATGATTTTCACTTAGTTCTTTGATTGGTATTCTTTTAACCAAGGTCTTTCTTTAAAAGAAAATATTCTATGAACTTTAGAAATTTCTAATCCAAGGGATTTAAAACATTCTAATAATTTGTAATGTATGATATAGTTCTTTTTATTTTTTAAATTTAATATTAATTTTTCTACATTTCCTACCTTTTTGTTTTGTAATTGTAAATAATATTTTTGAAAACCGCTTAAATCATCTTTATTTATTTTTAGTTTCTCTGGAGCTAAAGGAAATATTTTGGTGTTTACTTTTGCTTTAATTGTGTATCAAGATCACATTCGATAATATATCCTCTTCCTTCAGGAACGTTTTGTAAGAATGATTCATCCTCCCATTTAAAATCTCCAACCGGTAAAGATTCTGACATTCCTCCTCCATATGAATTATTTGCATCTAAATACAACAAGTAATTTGATCTCTCTTAGGATCATAATCTGGTAAATACTTATTGTTAGCTTTTACATAACGAGGTCCTAAAACTCCTGAATAACCATCTCTTATTCCCTTCTCAAACATTAGTAGCATGTCTAAATCTGTTAATAATTCTAGTTTAATTCCTGTATATTTTATGCCACATGGCCAAGTTAATCCAGGAGCAGAGAAACAATAACACGGATCAATTTCATGATTGGTTAGGAAAAATTCTCTAAATTTTTCAAATACATCGGCTAAAAATAAAACATCTGTTTTTAGATACAAATCATGATAATCTCGTAAAGTTTTACATTTAAAAGTATTCCAAACATTCACAGCGCGTTGGTATTCGTCTTCTGTAATTCCTTCTTTTCTTAAAGTTGAGAAGAACTTTTCTATTGGAGGTAATTGTTTTTCTTTTAATCGATCAATTGAATCAACATATTCATAAGGATAAACACCTTTTCTTTTAAGTAAATCGGAATTTTCCGGGAAATATTCTTTCAAGATTTTAAAATCATCCATACATTTTACGATACCATCCAAAGAGTTTGATAAAAACCTATAGCTATCCAGGAATCTTAATTTTCTGTAATACTTTCCGTATTCAAATGAAATATATTCTTCAGATGTTTTAGCAAGCAATGAAAGTTTATCGTATTTATCTTCATATTTCATTATTTATTCTATTATGAAATGAAAATCATAACCACTGCCATTGTGAAAAAATACCGAAATTACTTTAGATTGTTTTCCTTCCTTGTTATTACAAGATTGACAAGCAGCTCCTCGATACTTACCATTGTAATGATTGTGCTCTCTTACTTTTTTGTTGGAAAATTCAACTCTGTCAGAAAGTTCTACTTTTTCATTAGAAAATTTAACATTACAAATATAACAGTTTGTTGCTTTATTAAATTCTTTTTCTTGGGCATAAGTTAATTTAGCTTTAGCTTTTCTTGTAGTAATTTAGTTTTTTACAAATATCACGATAGTATATCATAAGGAATTCGACAAACTTTTCTTTTGCATCTTCTCCGGTATAAGTATGATAAACAGAAGGACATAGATTTTCATAATCGGATTTGATATACATTCCAAAACTAATAGCTTCTTGTTTAAAAAGTTTATTTTCATAAGGTTCATTTGGATTTGGTTGCGTTGTAGATATCCTTTTATTACATGATTCAAAATCACAGTAGAAAACTATCGGTAATCTAGATTTAAAATGATGATTTGTAAATTGTAAAATATTATCACCTTCTCTTGGAAGGATTATCTTACACTTTTTCTGATTTAAGCATTTTTCTTTATGATTATTTAATGTCTCTTCTCTTTTAAATATATTCATACAATTCCTGCAGATAAAAGCTTTGTTACGAGATTTATCTATTAATAAACTTTCTAAATTCTTTATAAGACAATAATGAGTATGTCCATCATCTTCTAAATATAGTAAATCAACCGAGTTGCAGCTTTGCTGATCGACGGAGTCGAAGCTCTGCTGATCCAAACTTTTCTTATAATTGCAACTAGTATAAATTGGATATATAGAATATTTCTCTTCTGGTTTTTCTAATGCAAAAACATTTATCGAAATATGACCATTTTGTTTTTCAAATTTAGGAATATCTTTTATTTTAACTGGATATTTAATTCCATCCATATTCAAAGTATTTTCCTAAGGCGAATAATTAATTGATAGTCTGTGAACATGATCATCAGCAGGATACAATTTAGCTAATATAGACCTAAGAAAATATTTATTATCTTTTTTATTTTGAACATTGATAATATTTTTACTTTTAAACAGAGTAGGAATATGAGAAGAACCTCTTAAAGTTTTAGTTTTATAAAGTTTTACATTTGTTTTAATAATTTGATTAAATACATGTTCAGATCCTCCATCTTGAAATTCAGCAACCCAAGCATCAAACTTTTCCTCAATGGAATCATAAAATTTATTAAACTCATTCATGGAATTTATAGTACCTAATTGTAATAGTTAAAGTAAAATTTCAGCACGTTATGATAGGGAGAGCCAGGTGATCTGAGATCTACCCTTTAAAAACGAAACTGTCTCGAACTGTCGTAGAAATAAATGAAAACAGGATCCGATGAACCATTAACATTAACTTTGAATGACTGTAAATGAACGTTGGATATCTCACAGTAGTCACAGCTTACTTACAGTTACAAGGAAGGCACGCAGTAATTACAAAAGCCCAGATTGGATTTAGCTCACACAAAATGACGGGGTCTTGCCTACATGTGAATAACTTGACTCTTGCGCACCCACTCACTCGCTCGCCATCCTTTATATACCCATCCATCCACACAGAATGTTCACGAACGGGAAATCCAGAAACTACGGGATGCATGAAGGTCACCTAATCGCACTTAGACACATCACAGAATTGCGTCACGCCAAGGCCAACCTAGCGTAATTACTCCGACATGAATGATATGGTAAGTTTTCGATAGACCTACAATAAAGGATGACGTCATACAGCGAGACATCACAGAGAAGTAAAACTAGCACACGAGGGGTCGCCGAGGGCTATGGACAGGGGCGAGGCTTCCTCATAATCAAATAATCAGTGATTACCCTTCGAATATTAATTCAGAATTACTGTGCTTTCCAGATCGAGCCCAACTCCAAGTCCATTTAGTCAGTTCAGCATTCTATTCTACGTTGCTATTTTGGGTTTGTTGTTATAGTCTAACACCCCTCACCGAAAAACATCTTTGTAGGGACTTACACCATATGAACTGGTCCAAAATCAGTGATTAACAAAGACGAAGAAGACTTGACTACACCCAGAAGCGAGCTTGAGCATAGCCTGTTTTCTTCAAAGCGGCGCCGCAGACAGCAAAATAGTGGGGGGGGGGGGGGAAATAGGTTTATAATCAAGGTTTGACCCGATTTTACGTACTTATGCAGGTTTTTCACTGTGCGGTCGTTTTCATCCCAATCGAAAGGTAAAGAGTAGAGTGAAAGAGTTTGTGTGGATCATTTTGTTTTTTTGTTTGAGGTAATCTAAGAATAATTTACTCTACGCACAGCAAGAGCTATCAAAGAATAATAATTATTATAGTCTAGATCTAGATATTACTGTGATCAAAATCAGTAGAACGTATTAAGAACATCAATTCACTTGATAGGTCGCTCGAACCTAAACCGCAACGGCAGATAGCCACTTCTCCGAAATCGCTACACATTGTTGTGTCACAGAGATGCCATTTAAGCACTTTCTACCATTTAATGTTAATGGGTCCTTTCCGAGAAACTTTATGAGATGGTAGAATAACAAAATCTCTGGTTATGAATATGACAATGAAAACGTGCTGTTCAAATTATATTTTAAAAATGGGTGAAAAATATGCGTTTATAAGTCTGTTAGTATGAATGAATAGTTTTTCAGATTAGTTTGGCTTGTAAATTGCTGAATTCCTGTCCTGTTGACAAGAATAGTCCGCCCTTCAGATTTTTGCAGTGCCTAGCAACCGTTTCATTGTTTTAGTCGCTGCATTTATAATTATGTACATATGATGTAGCGATACGTCCTATATGTGGATCTTACTAGCTTAAATTCTGATTACCCTCTGCAGAGGACCACACTTCGCCCGTGGCTATGGATAACATTGTTAGCCCATAGGACTGGGACGCTACAGGTGTCCAGAATTGGCTTGCCGCCTTTTCTATTGTCTTTATTCCTATCTGGCAGCTCTTTCTTCCAACTTCTGAGTAAGTTGGTTTTTCCACCGAGGCATGCACAAGTACTTTTTAGGGGGTAGTTTAATAGGCCCACTCCCTTTTCATATTCGTCTCCACCTCAGTAGACTAGTTTGTACTTTTCTGATGTTATGACACCCGCTCCTTTCCATCTTATTTCACATAATCCCAATATACTGATGTTTGACGTTTTCATTTCTTCCCTGATGTTGTCCAGTCTTCCTGTTGACATTGTTCTCACATTCCACGTTGCTATCTTTGTTGGTATTTATTTTTTGCGCCAAGTAGCTTGATGACGGTTGGGTACCACCTGGCGCACATGGCGGTCCTTACCGGACGAGGATGCTCTTTCAGAGTCTCCCTTGAGATTGAGGTCTTTGTCTATGAAGGATCTCTGCAGGTTGCATTTGCACCTCCTGTTTCTTGTTCTGATTCTTGTAAGGTTGTTGACTCCTCGTCCTTTGGCTTTCTCAGCCCTCAAAAGGGCTCCCTTATGGGCATGTTCTTCCTTCCTTGACTTCCTCTCCTTTCTGTCCGGGCTGCGTTTTTTTTTTTTGTATCTTACTGGATGGCGCCAAAACAACAACACAAAAAACAGTAAAGATTCCTATCATGGGGAACAGTTCGGGGGGGGGGGGGTCGTGTTCACGTTGTGCAGCTGGAAATCGTGAAGAGCAGGTCGGTCAAGGCCGCTGTCCGGGCAACATTCTAAATAAAAAAAACAAAACAACGAATCCCCACCATGCAAGAAAAATAAGACAAGAAAAAGTGAAGTATAAAGGTCAAGGACAGCGAACCTCCTAAAATAAAGAACTAAACACCACAGTATCTTTTGTCATTAGAGACGGAGTTAAAATTTGAATCTGCACCAGGCATAAACCCTAAAGCCTTCGTGCTCGCTGCCAACATGTGCAAAGATAAAAACTCGCAGGCCCGTATCGCAGTACGTCTAATGACACAATCAGCGGCCATCAACTCTTTTGAAATCTGTGTAGTGGACATTCGTGTATCAAAACGTTCGACTAAAGATGTAATGCCGTATCCCTGAATCCGCCGCTGTCCAACTTCACACTACAAGAAAGTCGCGTTTTCATCAGGCTCCGCATGCCGCACCTTTCCCTTCCAAATGCTCTTAGAAAGTTTTAGTATTCTACTATTACTTAACCTTTAATGTATATGTAATGGGGTGAACCATTACAGGGCTGAGTTATTTATAGCTCACTGCAGTGAAAGGGAGATAAACCCGTTATTTTAACTAGCTGGATCACTAGATGTGGTCAAGGGGAAGTAACCACACAGAAACCATAGATAATCTCCCCTTATTGTTTATCGCGCACTTGACATGAGTCATTCAGTGTTGAGTAACATTGCCAACTGATGTACTCACTGCGCCAATTTTAAACAATGATCTTAGCGGTTTATTGGTCAATTTAAGTGACCATCCCTGGTGCCAGAAGTAGAAACTTGTTATGTATCACTACATTGTAAGTTTTGTTTCGTATTTATCTTCTTTAGTAATATTTTATTAAGATGGTGTATTTACAACATACACGAGCAAGAGGGTAGCTTTTAAAAATGTTTTTATTTGTTTTAATGTTTTATTAGAATTTGCACTTAGTGAACTGTAAGGAGTAAATGGGTTGCGCGTTTTTGGGTGACGCTTAGATGATAGCGTGGGTCAGTCAGTTCCACCCAAGTCTTCAAGACAGCAGGACGTGTCATTCCGCCCAGACTAACATAAAAGTAAAAGAAGTTGTATAATTTATATTTCAAGATTGTGAAGTGCCAGCTCTGATGATGTAGACTATCAAGTGTGAATTCATTTGGTTAATTCACGTAAGTTGTACCCATTATTTTAGTTCTGGTATTTAATAATATTTAGATGATGTGAAATAATAATGATTGGATTATACTTGGAAGTTTGACGAACTTTGTTCAGCTTGGTTAGGCAATCGGGCTAGCATCTAACAATCTATGGTAAAGTTTATCTTACTAAGTGTCTATCTTAGTATCTATCAGTATCCTGCAGAGAAAGAGTGTAAGGTTCTAGAATGCTATCAACGCTAGCGTGCATGATTAGTTCATGTAATTAAATGGAAACATTTAACTGTAATTTATGACAGACGGATTTTATGTGAAGTGCTAACAAATAGTACTACTGGAGGGTGTGGTCTAAGTCCCGCTACTTGGATCAGAGATAGACAGATCTAGATCGTTATTCTTAATCTGCAGTTGGTGCCATTCAGGCTCAATGTGTCCTTCTTAAAGGAGAGAGAGAGAGAGAGTTAACGGGCAAGAATTATAACCAAGTTATTTCTTTACTTTAGTTCTTTCGTGGTTTTGTAAGGTTATTGTTGGATGATTATTATTTCTAGATTCCTTTAATTCAGCATTGTGACTATGATCTATGTGTAGATTTATCTTGTGTGCCTTTTCGTTACATTTCATTGATACCGTATTCATTATGGACTTTATGATAATGAGTAGACCAGTTAAGATGAAGAGAGAGGTGTTGGATTTGCAGAGCACGCGTTTGAGCCGTGAGTAGGTCACAGCAGACGCTAGCAGGCGTGATCACATGACTTTTGGTCAAGCGAGTCAAATCAAGACCGGGATTGGTTAGCTAATAGCTTCCGGACGGAAGCTTGACCCAAACAACAATAACAAACCTGGCTGACTGTTTACAGTAGCTACAACACTTAAACAGCATTTGGGATCTCAGATATCAGAATTATGCTAAAGGATGATGATTATTTACTTTAATTTCTTAATTTATATGTTTATTATAATCCCTCTTTGAATTAGTATGTTCTCTAAATAGGTGTTACGTTGATTTTCTTCAATTTGTACTGGTTAGGTCGGACTTAGAAACTTTTGAGGGTCGGACCTTGAACTTACATATTTGTTGATAGTATGAAGCCTATGCTAGGTGTATGGATGCATCGTCTGTGCATCAGGTGTCATATTTTTATGGCATCCTTTGTAGGTGCTCATTGTCTGTTCTTTTGACACACTGACAGATGTAATTGGACTCTGCTGTAATGAAGAGATCAGATGCATTGACTTAGCTCAATCATTAGGGTTATGGGTGTTGCTTGCCCAGTAGACCTATGATATGTATGTCCTTATTATGATATTATCTTGTTGCATTATATAATTATGTTCACTGAATATATGGGAACGTTTTAGGTAACAGTATTGTTGGAGGTAATACAAGTGGGTTGACTTGACTGTTCAGTCTTGTAGTTGTACCATGTAGGCCTAGTTGGGTTTGGCTTTATGCCATGATTATCATATCACTTGTAGTGGGAGACTATAACTTGCTATTGTTGGTTGAGACTTAGGTGTTGACTTATCATGTGGGTTGGTCCACCTAGAGATACTCCTATGACTTTATGAGTAAGGAGTTTGGTATTATATCCAGAGGATAGGAAAGGGATAAGTTTGGCTCTGAGTTGAGATAAGCCTGTGGCAGTATGGACTAGGGTTTTGTGTAATATTAATAATGTAGCAGGTGCGGAATTGAGCTGGGTTGGCTAATGGGGCCTAAGTTAATTAATTTTGACTTAATGAGTAGATCCAGTTGGCTATTGCTATCCTCTGCTAATTATGATGGTAATTGTTAATTAAGGGATACTACGTGGTGCGTGGGTGGGCTAAGTAAGTAGACGGGATTGTCTTTTATTGAGCCATCTAGCACGGGCAGTTCTGTGGTATGAGTGTGTAGACTCAGCAGACTGTATTTTATTTTAGTTTGTTTAACTCTAGCTCATTCCGTAACTAGGATAGATTTGATGCGTACAGGGTGCGCGTATACACTTGTAAGGCTTAATGTTATCTTGCCTGGAATCAAATTAAGTTTTCTTCCTGATCTAGAATAATGGCCGATGTTATAATATAAGAATTATAACGTGTGGGATAGCCCTATGTCAGCCTGTAGTTAAGCCAAGGGAAGTAAACATGTTATTTGGTAGGCTAGCATCTTATACTCGAGTTGGCTCCCTGGAGTGCTCACAAAGTAAATTATACGTTACTGTTCGATAGACATCCTAGACCTTCCCCATATTTAGTTTACAATGTATATATAATTATTATTAACTTTTATGTTTTCTTTTGATGCATTCTCTTGTTTTAGCATGATGTAATGATTAACTGATGAGGCGTGCTGTTAATTCCTGTTTTTTGTTCTTCTTCAGCGCGCCTATCGGTTGGGTTTATTGTCTATTGTCTTGATTGTTGTTTATTGTCTTGTGCTGTTTATTGTGGTTTATTGTATTGTCTTGTTTATTGTACTGTTTATTGTATTGTGTTTATTATTTGATTTGTTATTTTCTTTTCCTTTTAATAAAATTGTTGTCCTTTCAAAACCTGATAGTTTTGTTTGTATGTTTGACTGTGTAGAGAGCCCGCTCGTCTCGTCCTGTGTTACATTATTTGGTGTCAGATTAGATAGCTATAGAGGGAGAGACTCGCTCGGTTTAACCGTTCCTGTTACATATATAATAGGTGGCCAGCTACAGCACAGTATTGCCTGTAACAAATCCCAGACTGGGAGATGTACTGATTATGACAGGACGACAATCACGAACAGACAAGTATAACACTTAACAGAACAACCAAACAGGCTCACACATTTATTATACATAAAGATAAAGATATATGTGCAATTACATAGGTTACATTATTCAAATCAAATACCATCCAATGGTCATTATTCCCAACATTCATTCTTTCTCCGGGTCCACAACCCGATAGTTACTTTTCTAAATATGCTCCGGCCTCAGCCTCACATCAAGGTATGTACTACTTGCGGCCTATCTTACTGGCTCCTGCTCAACCTAACCTCAATATCTCAATATCACCTCAATATCTCAATACCACATTAATATCTCAATATCACACTAATATCTCAATTCATAGGTCCCTGCCTGTGGCCAGACTGCCACGATTAAGGTGCCCTCGCTGTCCTGCGCGACAGCTTCACTCAAGCTGGCCTGTGGGTAGCCTTCTGCCCAACCCAAGCATCTCCTTATGCTGGCCTATCCCCTGCCCTAGTCTCTCCACCACGGGTGCCTCACTGCCCGACCCCGACACCTATAAGAATAACATTACATCTCTATAACACCATACAATTACTATCCACTTCACCACTCATTACGAACCATCAAGCGTACACACAACAGTCCACATTTCACTCACCACACATCTGCACTTCTCTACGGTAACACACCTCCACCGTATTACACAGTACTCAGACTCGCTACGAATCCATGATCTTAACTTACATCTATCGCTCATTGCGCACATCTCTATACACAGTAACCAATGACTTTCACATTCCTCACATATAACTTATTTACATCATGGTCATAGGAGAATATAGTACATCAATCATCATACTTATCAATCATAGTTCAACCTACCAGTCATCACGGGAAAACACAACAATCTCCCGACTGCTTTCTTCACGTCTGTCCCCTTGGACTTTTCGGCTTGCAGTGATCTGACTACTCAGATCCTGCCTCGTCTAAGCCTCAACTCACTCACAACATGCACGATTCAAGTCCCCTTCCCCGCACTTATTAACTCTCGCTCACTCGCTCGTGACATCATCCCCCACCCCCAAAAAATTAATGCAATTAATTTCCAAATCGCATCAAGATAATTGTCAACGAGTGAGCGTGAGCGATATTTACGTAAAAATGAACTACTCATGCCCATAGCACATATGATACCGAAATCGGGGGAAAACATGGCGATCAATTTGCCCTGCACTATGCATATATATATCACATCATCAATACCTAACTAAAACACAATACCTAATACAGAATCAAAATCAGTCAACCTATCAACCATTCTTCATATAATATTTATAATGTCAATATTTTAAGATCGACGAATCGTTCCCACAGATCACTGTCAATGTTCATATGGTTCCCAATCTTCGATGACATACGTTTTCAATCATGCACAATTTGCGACTCTTTGTTGTTCTGTCTGTGCGTCGAATGTTCCTGTCCTCCGATGTGTAAGCCACTGAAATCTCCACCTATTCTCGACTAAGGTAGCCGGCGATATGATTGCTGGTTCCTGGAATCGGTTGAATGACGAACGTATACGGCTGTAAAGCCAATGCCCATCTAGATAAGCGAGGGCTGGACGAACGATTCTTAGATAAAAACGTTAGTGGCTTGTGGTCTGTCTGGATGCAGAATTCTCGTCCCATCAGATAACGTCCTAATTTCTGGACGGACCACACAATGGCAAGACACTCCCGCTCTATTACAGAATATCTTCTTTCTCTCTGTAATAATTTACGACTGACATAGCATACAGGATGGAAACATTCGTTCTTCTCCTGTAGAAGACAAGCGCCGACACCAGAGTCCGATGCATCTGTTCTGAGGATAAATTTAGATCGAAAATCTGGCAATATCAGAATGGGTGACGATGACAATGCTGTCACCAATTTATCAAATGCTGTCTGACATTCAGACGTCCACTGGACCTTATCGGGCTGTCCCTTCTTAGTAAGGTCAGTAAGAGGAGATGACAACGAGGAAAAGTTCGGAATGAACTTCCTGTAATAATTTAGAATTCCCACTAAGCTTCTCACTTGTTTCTTTGTTTTAGGGATTGGCAACCCTACTAATTTCTCAATTTTTGTTATTTCAGGTCTCTGAATACCTCTACCCACGAGATGTCCTAAGAATACTATTTCTGGACATGCCAAATACATCTTTGCGGGTTTAGCAGTTAAACCAAAATGACGCAATCGTTTAAAAATTACTGTTAGTGTCTGAATATGTTCAGACCATGACGACGTATGACACGCTATATCGTCAAAGAATGACACGACATTAGGTATGTCCTTCAACACAAGTCTCATTAATCTTGCAAACGTAGCTGGCGCGTTTACCAACCCAAATGGCATAACCTTAAACTGAAACAATCCTATGGGCGTTTGAAAAGCCGTGTATTGTTTAGATTCCTCAGCAAGAGGAATTTCCCAATACCCTTTTGTTAAATCTATCTTCGAGAACCACGTCGACCCAGCCAATGAAGCTATTAATTCCTCTTGGAATGGTATAGGCTCCCTATCGCCTACAGTAATAGTGTTAAGTCTCCGAAAATCAATACAGAACCGCACCGATCCATCAGGTTTTTTTACGAGGACGATGGGTGATGAGTATGGCGATGTTGACGGTTCTATCACGTCTAATTTCAGCATGTCCTGAACTTCCTTAATAACCCTATCTCTGGAAGCAAAATGTAACGGATAAGGTTTAAGACATACTGGCTTATCCGAAGTCAACTTTATTTGGTGCTGGATCACCGTAGTACGACCCGGCAAATCTGTGATAACATCTGGGAATGACGCTAACAGGGTCTGAAGTTCCCTACTCTTTGAACTCGTAAGGTCAGGGCTAAATTTTACGTCCCTGTAACCTTGTGTCGGAGCTAACTCCGGCAATTGAATTTCTACCTCTTCCTGTGCCTCGGTGTCGCTCACGTCACTATCTGACTGGTCTACGACCCCCGTACAAGCAATAGAGAAGACACTCTCCTTTGGTTTCGTCTGAGAACACAGATACTCTGGTCTCTCATGAAATCTCTGCAGCATATTAACATGGAAAACCTTAACAGATCCATCAATCTGAATAGCATAATCTACCTTCGAAACGACTCGCTCAATAGTATACGGACCTTTCCATGTCATTAATAACTTATTATGATCGGAGGCAATAACAACAAAACCTTGTCTCCTGGCTTAAAAATTCGCAGTTTGGACCCTCTATCTTTATAGTTTTTTGCTCTTTTTGAAGCGATATTAGAAGCTTCTTCCGCAATAGTGCGCGCTGAAGATAATCTCTCTCTTAAATCAACAAGGTACTGAAACACTGAAATTTGCTCATCGTCTCCCGATGATGGCGACGTCATCATGTCCCGAAGAACATCAGTTGGACCCCTAGGACTACGACCATACAACATCTCAAACGGAGAGAATCCCGTTGACTCCTGACGTACCTCCCTATACGCAAATAATACTGCAGGGGTATATCTATCCCAATCTTTAGGGCGATCAGCAGCTACCTTACGCAACATCGACTTTAGCGTCGAGTTCAGTCTCTCGCACATGCCATTAGCCTGGGGGTGATATGGGGTGGTAGTGATGGGCTGTATGCTAAATAAACGAAACAATTCCTTCATCATATCCGACGTAAACTGCGCGCCCCTATCAGATAAGATCTGTTCCGGTATTCCCACTCTAGCGAAGATTCCAAACAACGCTTCCGCGACTGCCTCTGACGTTATAGTACGAAGAGGAACTGCTTCTGGCCATCTCGTAGCATTACAAATGACCGTTAAAAAAAATCGATTCCCCCTATCGGTAGCTGGGTGAATGGGGCCAACAAGATCAATCGAAACCTTTTTAAAAGGTTCTGAAACCGTGGGGATATTCTGAAGAGGAGCCTGGGGTGTACGACCCTTGTGAGTCGTCTTTTGGCACGCACTGCACGTCTTACAATATAGCCGTACATTTCTGTGTATTGACGGCCAATAAAAATTCTTGAGGACTCTTTCTTTGGTTCTAGCTATTCCCACATGACCCGCTAGTGGAACATCGTGGGCCAACCGCAATACTGTTGCAATTAGCAACGCTGGCACGACGACCTGCTTTAGAACGGAAGCCACTGTGACATACTTACGGAACAGAATGCCCCCCTGGATAAGAAAGGAAGATGAACCGTTCTTATACTTCCTCGTCTTCTCATTTCGCGACTCCTCAAAACATAGACTCAATGATGGATCCTCCTTTTGTAATTTCGCCAAGCGCTCTGGTGTGATATCTAGGTTGACCGCTGGCGTCGCCAAAGGTCTAATTTTACCCTTATCAGCTACCTGTCGACGTGTCTCGACTGCGGCATAAAAGTCAATACCTTTAGACCGTGACCATGCCTGTACATGCTCTCTAGAAGGGGAAACTACCCGAGATACATTACCAATGATGAGCTGGGCGCCTGGGAAAAATTCAACAACTGCTTCGACTTCCCCGCTAAGAAAAGGTGTATCAATCACTATCTTTGCCATAGGTAATTTCTCAATGGCCCCTGAAAATTGAATGCATGGGACAGTCTCACCTGTAAGCTGTGACTCGTGAATGCAGTCTCTATGCACTCCCACAACGGTAGATCCTGTATCACGCAAAACCGACACCGGTTCGTCCCCAACAAACCCCGGATAAACCCTAAGACCACCCCCTGTATGACATGAATTAATAACGGGAATCTTTCTCCCGCAAGGTAAAACACCGGAAGATAATAATTTCTCACAACTGGGACACTTAGAATACTGTCCGCCTCCGTTGTCCGATGTAACACACGCGGCCGCATGCTGAAACTTACTAGGAGAACATTGATAGGAGCTACTATGATTGCCATCCACGCTCGCCGCTATCCTACCCGCAGGAATATTGACGCTAATGTGATCTGCTCTTCCGCAGTTCCAACATTTCGCGGCCCTACACTCCCGTGAAAAATGACCCACGCGTCCGCAAGTCCAACACTCCGCTCCCTGTGCTCCGCAAGACCTGAGTCCCCTGACCCATCGCGACCGGAACTCAAGTCCCTCTGCCGTCGATCATCGGCAAAGGTTACGAAACGCCCTTGGCCATTACCGCGACCTCGCCCTCCTGCTCGGTCAGACTTACTGGCCACATATGCAGGTGATTGGCAATACCCCCTACGTGGGACCTGGGCTTGTCCATTAAAGCCACCACGCTGACGCGACCTGTCTCTACCATGTCCTGTCGGCGATCCCTCAACAACGGCGACGTAACCAGCATCCTGCACGTACGCCCTCGCCACTGGTTTGGACGGATGTGCCGTACGGTATGCTTCCGCCAACTTTGACGCCTCCTGCACCGTCGCGGGTTCGTTTTCTTTAAGAAAAGCCACTAAATCTTTATGGCACGACGCGTATAGCTGGTCACGGATCATTAGGTCCTTCAATTTCGCAAAATCTGTGCCAACATGCGACAAGTCCAACCAGTTCGTGAAATACTCCGTCAATCTGGCGACGAAGGCAGCAAAGTCCTCCCTAGTATCCGCACGTGCTCGCCTAAACTTCTCCCGGAAATATACCTCCGTACGCGCAAATCGGCGAAGCAGCAAGGACTTCAGCTTATCGTAATCATGCAAGTCTTCGCGCTGTAACTCTTTAAAATAGGTCAACGCTCGACCCTGCAATAAAGATGCCAGGTACGTGGACCATAATTTCTTATTCTCCCCCCATTGCAGTTGTGCATTTAGTTCGAACCTGTAAAGGAAGGCGTCTATATCGTCCTTCTGGTCGTCGAACGTAGGCAGCTGAATCCGAACACCACTTTTATTTTGTCCCTGCCGCTCAACTGTTTCCGTTGGCGCTTCCTTCTTGCTTTCTAACTCCGCGATTCTTACTCGCGCCTCTCTCTCCTGTTCCTTATCCCTAGCTTCTATCTCCTTTAACTTTAACTCCCTTTCCTGCTCCTTATCTTTAGCCTCTCTTTCTCTCTGCCGCTCTTTAGCACGCTCATCGCGCAACTCCGCCTGCTGCTCCTTAATCCAGCTACGCAGCTCTTCGCCTTCAAGGCAAAGTTCCTTACCCACTCTCATGAGTTCCTGGAGCTCCGCCATTTCACGGATTTATGAATATAATATACTATTTGAAATATAATAACCTGTCGGTATACTAATATAGACGACACGACCAGAGACCTGAGATCACACCAAATATAACAACACCCAATTCTTTCAAATGCAATTCAGAAAAATACCTAACTGAACATTTTATAGCATACTCTCTAACTAATTCTATGTTCATAAAACGTATAGCACTATTAGGTAACAAAGAATAGAAAAGACAAGAATGAGGAAATTCAGAAGAAGGACCACAAGGACGTCAAGGACAACGAACCAGACTAGGACAAAGGCTTCTAAACAAAAGAAAAATATACTGGGAAAAAAAAAATGCAACCTAACTACGCCGATTACACTACAAGGTACGAACAAGAACAGAGCCTGAAAAAAAGAACGTATCTACAGATAGGTAAGAGAGGGGACAAGAGAATACGTCTTCCTGCAGAAACAGAGAAGATACGACGCTACAACTAAACAAATAGAAAGCCCTAAAGAACTGTTCACTGTGATGAACGCGGTTCCACGTTTAGCCCACCTCCCTAAGAGGATAAACTACGTTCACCACAGCAAACCCACTCCACCGCCCGTATAATCTATAACGACAACAAAAACAGCAAAAACAGAGAAAAAGACAGATTAAAGGAACAGCCCACTGTCACAAATCCCAGACTGGGAGATGCGATGGTTATAACAGGACAACAGTCACGAACGAACAAGTATAACACTTAACAGAACAACCCATCAGACTCACACATTTATTAAACATAAATATAAAGATAAGGATAACAGTGCAATTACATACATACATTATATTCTTCAAGTTAACTGCCGTCCACGGCCTTCTTCCGTAAGCACCCTTCCTCGGGTCCACAACCCGGTAATTACTTCTAAAGACACCTCGCCCTCAGCCTCTCCACTCAGGATCTTAATGACACACTAGTATTCTTTCACACCACAGTCTCTCAATAGCGCCTCCCTATGGCAATACACCTTAGCCTCCTATACACTTCACGTGGCCATAGCTCGTTAATACTTCAATTCACATGAATATCTCATTCGCACAGTAATACATCCATGTCACAGTAGTACATCTTAATAGCACATTATAATCATATATACATCCCTGACTGTGGCCAGACTGCCACGACTCATGTGCCTCTACTGTCCTGCACCGACAGCTTCACTCCTGGCCTATGTGTGGCCTTCGGCCCTATGCTGGCCTATTCCCTGTGCTCACCGTAGGCGGCGCTTCGGCCCGACCCCGGCACCTGTCATCACTGGAAACACTGTCACAATCTCCCGTCTGTTCTCACTTACTTCCGTCCCCTAGGATCTTCTAACTTGCAGTGATAGTAGTACAGTGCTCTCGCCTCATGCAGACCCCCCCCACTCACAACATGCACGCTTTTCATTACCCGTGGGCCGTGGGTTAACTTTACTCTACCCCCTTCCCCCGCAACTACTGATCCCCAGCTCACCTGCTCGTGACACCCACAATCCAGGGCACAAAATTTCAGTTTTACTTAACTTTCAATTCTGACTTTAATTCTCCCCTTTCAATATATATGCCGGAGCTCTGGCTGCTTGCCTCCTCAGGCTGGCACACACTCTGTAAAGTTTAAGTACACATTAGTAATTCTTCATGACAGTACATGCATCAAATACATGCATCAATACATCTTGATAAAAATACATAAACCATATCACGAAATTTCCATTCATCCAACAAACAAAAGACAACAGCACAAATTCCTACCACAACAGAAATACAACTAGATATGACGAATACACAATGTCAAAATGACTACAGGTAAACACTGTAACTAAGGACGAGCCCCCACTGTAACAAATCCCAGACTGGGAGATGTACTGATTATGACAGGACGACAATCACGAACAGACAAGAATAACACTTAACAGAACAACCAAACAGGCTCACACATTTATTATACATAAAGATAAAGATATACGTGCAATTACATAGGTTACATTATTCAAATCAAATACCATCCAATGGTCATTATTCCCAACATTCATTCTTTCTCCGGGTCCACAACCCGATAGTTACTTTTCTAAATATGCTCTGGCCTCAGCCTCACATCAAGGTATGGACTACTTGCGGCCTATCTTACTGGCTCCTGCTCAACCTAACCTCAATATCTCAATATCACCTCAATATCTCAATATCACATTAATATCTCAATATCACACTAATATCTCAATATCACACTAATATCTCAATTCATACGTCCCTGCCTGTGGCCAGACTGCCACGACTAAGGTGCCCTCGCTGTCCTGCGCGACAGCTTCACTCAAGCTGGCCTGTGGGTAGCCTTCTGCCCAACCCAAGCATCTCCTTATGCTGGCCTATCCCCTGCCCTAGTCTCTCCACCACGGGTGCCTCACTGCCCGACCCCGACACCTATAAGAATAACATTACATCTCTATAACACCATACAATTACTATCCACTTCACCACTCATTACGAACCATCAAGCGTACACACAACAGTCCACATTTCACTCACCACACATCTGCACTTCTCTGCGGTAACACACCTCCACCGTATTACACAGTACTCAGACTCGCTACGAATCCATGATCTTAACTTACATCTATCGCTCATTGCGCACATCTCTATACACAGTAACCAATGACTTTCACATTCCTCACATATAACTTATTCACATCATGGTCATAGGAGAATATAGTACATCAATCATCATACTTATCAATCATAGTTCAACCTACCAGTCATCACTGGAAAACACAACAATCTCCCGACTGCTTTCTTCACGTCTGTCCCCTTGGACTTTTCGGCTTGCAGTGATCTGACTACTCAGATCCTGCCTCGTCTAAGCCTCAACTCACTCACAACATGCACGCTTCAAGTCCCTTTCCCCGCACTTATTAACTCTCGCTCACTCACTCGTGACATTGCCAAATCAAAGATTGTAGCCTCATCATTCATTGCATAATGTATTAGAAAGACATTATATTGACTTATAATAAACAAGAGTGTGATTCAAAGGTGAGAAAAAAGTACATTTAATTACATCATCACAGTAACAGAAATCTGGCAATAAGACGCATTGATTTGGAAGTCCTCCCTTAAATATGATTGTTTTCGAAGAGTTAACAGCCATTGGCCTTTAAACGAATTCAAAATTACCAGACGCCTAACGACATTGACAAAAATCCTTAGTCCACTTCTGAAAGTTTCCTGTCAATCCCAAAAGCACGGTTAAGTACTGTGAAACAAGGATCCGTGTCAGTGTTCTTGAAAACATTGTTATACAACTACAAAGCTTCCTTGTTAGGTATAATGAATTATTTTGAATTTCCAAGCCATATTTGAGAGAGATGAACTCGAGTTGGGAGTTTGTGAGATAAGAATAATACAGACATTTGTGTCAAAGCCTTATTGATCCGTAGATGTACGCCAGAGACAGTAGAGATACACAGATGATACGGTGTCTTCTTTGTCGTACTAAAAATAAAAAAAACCCACCATGCTCGTTCGGCGTGGACAAGGTGTGTGAAATGACACTTTGTTTGAGTGCAAATATATATGGCATGCTAGCCCTACAGGTTATCATGAAACATTAGTCACTTTGACATTACTTGAATATCACAATATACATTGACTAACAGAAAACAGAACTGGCTCGTTGAGTTGGCCAGAACCTGTTCAGACCCACGGGCTGAATGTCGGATAAATCTACTAGAGACGATGGAAAGCCGGCCCTGAATAGCTAAAATGTGGTTCACAGAGCATGAGTTTATATCTAATGCCAGGAGCAGGGAGGGGGTGTATGTCTGTTTGCCCGTTGTCTGCTTGTTTATCTAACCGTTTTTTCAAGAGTCCACCTGACATAGGACTTCAAGGTACAATTTATATTTTACTGCCATTCAAGAGCATACAGCTTGATGCACTTCTCCTCCTCTCATCAAGACAGGAATTCGTCGGAGTCATTATAAAAAAAAAGGTCCGAATCCATGATATTATGATAACACAACTCCACCATGAGATAAGGCCAAGGAATAATGACTACCAATCAGAAGTTTTCAGGACAGAAAATTGGGAAGGTGAAGAAGCTGCAAGATGAATGATATTATTCATCAGATGTCATTATCATCAGAATACTGCTGCAGAATTTTGTTGAATTTTTGTTTTTTTAATTCGTCCATTACCCGTGTCCTGTAACCGTGGTTATTTCTACACTTTTTCAGCTTGTCTCCCTCCAATCTCCATCCCCCTTTTGTCCTCCACAGCAACCCCTCTCGTCCATCTCTCCCTTCCTCCCCATCTCTCTCTCTCTGATAGATGCTTTAACGCCAGATGTGCTCATAGTTTCCCCAAGCATAGGCGACTTGACAAAGCTGTTACAATTTTCAAAAGGCACTGCAACAGTAACTTCTTGAAACAATCTGAACACATTTAATACTTGGTTCAACAATCATTTTTCGTGGGCTTCACAACACACACTGGCACAGGCTGCTTGAGCCCAACTCTAGATCTAGATCTAGGTCACGTTAATAACAAACTCAGATTCAATACAAATACCAATAAACTTATTTTCACACTACGGATCCTTACAAATACATTATATTATATTGGCCGATAGACACTTTGATTTGTGAGTTGAATGTGAATTGAAGAACTGATTATACATTTGATGGGATATGGCAAACATATCATAGCCTTAAAGTATTAAGACAGCAATTGTCCATGTTGAAATCTTGTCCCCGTGTTTAGTTTTCTTTGGAAATTGGAACATTTACAAATTTCCCGTCTGTCATAATTTTCATTAACGCTGTGTTACAGGACTTTTCTAGTGCACCTTCATATAATCTAAAAGCTTCTACAAACAGTTTTTTCCTATTCCTTTTTCTTTTCTTTTGTATGATCTAATAAAAGAAAAACTGTTTGATCCATAGTTGTTGTTTTTTTCATGACAAAAACACTTACAAACCTTACCAAAAAAAAACTACAACAGCAGCCCCCAGCAAAAACAATGACATAATATTTATTTGAATATGTCATAAATCTCCATGTAAATATGCAAAATTGAACTCAAAAAGCAACTTTTTCCCTGGTGCTGTAAAATCCATTGTCACAGCAGAGTCAGACATTTGGGATGATTTTGACCGATTTGACTGAAGCTGCTCAAGATTACGGTGAAACGTTTAATGTTATCGATGTCCAAAGTCAACATTGTGTCAGGACTTGATGTGATTTTCATAGTAGCACCAGATAGATCTCCATTGCGGTTTTCTCAGCCATATCTGTGGTCTCCTCTCATGTACAAAATCATAGGCTTTCTGTGGGTTCCATTTGTGCAACTGCAAGAAAAAGTTTACAATGGCAATACTGAAGAATATTCTCAAGATAAATTGAAGTGACAATGTCATAATCCATGAACTCCCAAAAAAAAAAAGAAAAGAAATAAAGATACAAAACACCAATAATGCCATTAAGCAAAAAAAAAAAAAAAAAAGTACAAAACACCAATAATGCCATTAAGCAAAAAAAAAAAAAAAAAGTACAAAACACCAATAATGCCATTAAGCAAAAAAAAAAAAAAAAAGTACAAAACACCAATAATGCCATTAAGCAAAAAAAAAAAAAAAAAGTACAAAACACCAATAATGCCATTAAGCAAAAAAAAAAAAAGAAAAGAAATAAAGATAAAAAACACCAATACATGTAATGCCATTAAGCAAAACAAAAAAAATCACATCAACAAAACAAAAAAAGCATTATTATGTCTTATAATAAAATTGCCATAGAGGCAGATTCCCTATATCAAACTGATGTGTCAGTGAGATGTCGTAACCAGTAGAGCTATGTAGAAACGATGTCATTCTTATGGATACATACAATGTGTATACTTGACATCAATCCTACCGATCTGATTTTTGTAATGTCGCTGGTTGGGAATGGACCACAATCGAACCAATGTTTTCACCTATTCCTGGCAACCGGACTTCTCGATATAATAATAATAGGCTCTTTTCGTCTTGGCAGACGATCTAAGCAGCTATATGTGTCCTACTTCTGCAGGTACGCTCGTGACTGATTCTGCCTATATTCGACAGGCACGCTCTGTCGCAGAATCTGCATATGAGGGAGGTGCCATAGGGCAATGAGTTATCTTTTCTTGTCAGGCGTTTTGCCTCAAGGGCTGCAACAATGTTTTTTTCATGGTGTTTTATGCCAGAGTCCACTGATGTTTTCCATGCTGATCTGTCTTCTGCTGTCGTCTCCCACGTTCTCAAATCGATGTTACACTTTATCATACTGCTCTTGCATGTATCTTTGTACCTCAGTTTTGGTCTTCCTCTGGGTCTGCTACCTGTAGCCATTACACCATATAAGAATTGCTTGGGGATTCTGTTGTCGTCCATCCTCTTCAAATGCCCCAGCCACCGCAGTCTCTTTTTGCACAAGATGGTCAACATGGTTGGGAGTGCTGCCCGTTTCAAGACCTCTGTGTTGGTAACTTTATCTTGCCAGCTGATGCCAACGATCTTGCGGAGGCATCTCAATTGAAATCCATTCAGTTTCTTCTCTTGTCTTGAATATAACGTCCAGGTCTCTGAGCCATAGAGGAGTGTGCTCAATATACATGTTTCATATATCCTGATCTTTGTTTTTCTATTTAACATTTTGTTATTCCAAGCTCTTTTGTTTAATTTTCCAAAGGCTGTGGCTGCTTTTCCTATTCGGGCACCTATTTCGCTATCTAATGAAGTTGAAGAAGTCATTGTTGATCCCAGGTAACAAAATTTCTGGACAGTCTCCAACTGGTTGTTGTTCAGCTTGATGTTGCATTGTGTTGTGCCATCTTGTGTCATAATAACAGTCTTCTGGACGCTGATAACAAGAGAGAAAGCTTTACATGCTTGTGATAAGTAGTCCATCATTGATTGTAGTGTGGACTCGCTATGGGCAACTAGTGCTGCGTCATCTGCAAACAGCAATTCTCTGATCAATGTTGACTTGGTTTTAGTTTTTGCTTTGAGGCGTGCAAGATTGAAGAGGGATCCATCAGTTCGCCAGTGGAGATAAACATCTCCAGGGGAATCCCTGAATGCAAACTGCAGAAGCATGGAGAAGTAAATACCAAAAAGTGTTGGTGCCAGGACACAGCCTTGTTTCACCCCGCTTTTGATGTTGAAGCGATCGGATGTAGAACCATCAAATTGGACTGTGGCTTGCATATCTTCATGAAAGGACATGATGAGTTGGAGGAGTGTCGGGGGGCATCCGATCTTATGGAGCACCATATACAGTCCTGATCTGCTGACTGTGTCGAAAGCCTTTGTTAAATCGACAAATGCCATATGTAAAGGTAGACTTTGCTCGAGACACTTTTCCTGCAGTTGACGTAAAGAGAATATCATGTCCATGGTTGATCGTCCTGACCTAAAACCGCACTGGCTTTCTGGAAGTACTCTTTCTGCTAGTTGTTGAAGACGCTTTAAAAGTATTTTGGCAATTGCTTTTCCTGTGATACTTAGCACAGATATGCCTCTGTAATTATTACAGTCTCCCTTATCACCTTTGTTCTTATATAAGGTCACGATGTTAGCATCTTTCATATCTTGTGGAATCTCTTTATGCTTCCAGCACAGGATGAGGAGCTTGTATAGATGAGGAAGGAGGAAATCTTTGTTCTCTTTCAAGATTTCCGCTGGTATGTTATCACTACCCGGAGACTTTCCACTTGCAAGCTCATCTATAGCCTTGTTGAGTTCTTCCTGTGTAGGTTCTTTGTCTAGGTCTGTAAATTCTGGGAGCTGCGGGAGGGCCTCTTCTAGACTGTCATCCACTATACGTTCTTGAGAGTAGAGATTTGAGTAATGTTCAATCCATCTGGCCATTTGTTCGTTTTTGTCTGTGATTTGTTCACCTGATGACGATTTTAGTGGTGCTATCTTGTTAATCTGTGGGCCAAGAGCAATCCGAATTTTCTCATACATTCCTCTACTATCTCCGATGTCATGAGCTTTCTGTATGTCTGTGCAAAGATTTTCCCAGTATGTGTTTGCGCATTTCCGTGTCTCTTTTTGAAGTGTAGATTTTGCAGCTCGTAATTTGTTTAAGGTGCGATCTGATGGAGTTTTGTTGTGTGCCAAAAGTGCCATGCGCTTTTTCTCGATAAGTGGCAATAGTGTTGCTTCGTTTTCTTCAATCCAGTCTTTATTGTTTGATCTGTTTGTACCAAAGGCCTGAGAAGCAGAATCGTGCATAGCTTCCTTTAAACCGGCCCACATCTTCTCTGGTGTAGTATCATCTATGGAGAGGAGCTGTTCTTCCATCTTCCCCCGAAAAACTGCTTGCATGTCTTTGTTGCTGGCATTTCGTGTGTTAATTTTTGGTCTTTTCGTCTCTTTGGCTCTGTGAATGTTTCTGCCCACAATCTTTGTCTTGGCTAAAACGAGCAGGTGATCGGTGTTGCAGTCTGCACTGTGGTATGATCTTGTTTGTTTGATGTTGTTCAGATGGTTCTTTTTGACGATAATAAAATCAATTTGATGCCAATGTCCAGATCTGGGATGACGCCATGAGACTTTGTGGCAGTCCTTTCCATTGTAAAAAGTATTTGTGATGCATAGATTGTTGTCTGAGCAGAGTTCCAAAAGTCTCTGGCCGTTGTCGTTGATCTTGCCTAATCCAAAATGGCCGAGACAAGTTTGCCATGCTTGTTGATCTGTGCCAACTCTGGCATTGAAGTCACCAAGGATAAAAATCTGATCGTTTGTTGGTATCTTCGCAAGTACGTTTTGAAGGTCTTCATAAAACTTGTCTTTGTTTTCTGTTTCAGCTGCTAATGTTGGAGCATAGGCACTAATTAGATGGGCTGTGCCTGACTTAGTCTTCAGCTGCATGGTGATGATGCGTTCGGATATACCTTGAGGTGTATTAATTTTGGCGAGGAGCTTGTTGTTGACTGCGAAGCCCACACCATAAAGTCGAGGCTCTTCTTGTCCTAGACCTTGCCAGAAAAAAGTGAAGTTTGCCTCTCTCACTGAGCCACTATCAGCCAGTCGTGTTTCCTGCAAGCCCACGATGTCAACGTTTAGCCTCTTGAGTTCTTTGTTTATGATGGCAGTCTTTCTTAACTCTTTGGTGTTGTCAAGATCAGTGTTGTCAAGTCCGGTGCACATTGTCCTCACATTCCAGGTGCCCAACTTCATTGGGATTGATTTAAATTTGCGTTTCTTATTGCCTGGTGCTTGGCTTTACGTCTGCTTTTTGGCTTTTGTCCTATCTCCATACACCCATAAGAGCAGGCAGACGTGGCGGATCGACACCTTACTGACTGGGGGCTGCCCAGTTTAGGCGGGCGGTAGCCGATCAGTGCAGCTGAATAGCTGCTCCCACCGCCGAGAGAGACCCGTGGCGCCTTCTCTGTTCGCCAAATAGAGTCGACTTAGAACCCGTAACTGTCTCTCCCCGTGTTGTGTCCATGCTGGTCAGCAAGGATGGAGTGTCCTCTCCATTGTCTTCATGCTGCACTAGCTGTGGTTGAGCGATAGGCGATGTGCACTGTACTTGCTCGGATTGCAGTGATCTCCTTTAGGCATGCTGCTTGCCTGGGCTTCTAGAGAGAAAAGTGTCTAGCCCATCTTACACTTTCCCCCTCTCGATATAGGAAACAACTTAATATACCTGGGCTGTGATGACGTTTATGTACACACCCCAAGCATTTTGTGCTAGGGGCAAGAATTACTACGTATATGTACCTATCCCTAACCCCGTCCTTATCCTCAACCCTAAATCTTATCGAATCCCTAAACCCCGCCCCCCTTACCCTATCAACCCAAAACACAGGAGGAAAGCAAAAAGAAAATCTGAAAGAATAATTAATTGAGGTTGTTGTTAGGAATATTTCGGGAGGAGCTCTCTAGCTCTGGTAATGGAGTGACAAAAGGCTTTAAAATAAGTACCCTTAGTGCCAAATGGCCTGGGTGATGGATGTACAGATAACAACATTCAACATAGCTGACTTTAGATTTTACTATGATGTTGTTCTTTGTAAAAAAAAACACAAAATTGATTAAATTTCTACTTGCTTTGACAATTTCTCGAAGCTCATGTTTGTAAACAATGGCCTTCCAGCACTTTTACAATTTCATCTGGAAGGTGAGGGATGCAACAAGGACCTCAAGTGACAGAGGTTAAAATGAAAACAGATGCAGAAATAAAAATTAAACTAAAATATCCACATTCAAGTACAGTGGATCACCATGTATAACAGCAAACAGCACTGGTAATAACGAGACCTCCGTAACAGCCAGAAAATAGTACAATCCCATTTTTTCTGCTATATTTAAACGCTTTGTGATAAATTACTTGTATAAGGACATCTGATCATCAAAACATCCTCTACAGCTAGAGAATTAATTCTGAGTGGGTACGGTAAATTGTGGAGGTGGCTGCAAAACAACTGTAGGGAGTCAGTCATGTATTGCAACATGCCCGCATCGTACATTGCTGCCTATCTCTCTCTTAGGCCTACCACATGCTTTCTCTCTGATACACACTCACTTGTAAGTGATAACTCAGTGCGGGCCCAGTGGAGTAAAATCATGTGCCTTAATCAGGCATGATGTACTGTGCATTGTCTTGTCACTACCAGTCACATGCTTAGTAGGCGTTCTCATTGCCTACATTGGGCTTACTGATTGTGTTGTGACACCACACTAACCTACACTCCCTGTGTCACTATCACATAGTCTGTTCACATTCACTGAATAGCATTGTGCCAGAAACCAATGGAAAAGCACTTGCTTTTTCTTTTTTTTTTTTTTTTTTCAGATTCCAATCTGGTCAATCCATGGAAACATTGCTACCACCAGTGAATGAAAACGACTGAGCTTTGACATGAAGGCCAAGATCTGCCGTCAATTTGGTACGATTACACTGATGTATGTGATCTGTCAACAAAGGAGGCTACCATGCAAATTTAAAAAAAAAAAAGAGAATATTTGGTCTCTCTACTGGAATACTGAAACCTCAGGTATATGAGCCATTGTTAGCAGAATATTGCATCTCATTTTAACCAGTTTGAGTTCGAGTTTGGCTTTTACGGTGCGTATGCATGATGATGGCCACTTTGAGCCCTTCGCAGTCTATTTCGGTATATTTTCTTTATTTATGTTTCGTATTCAGAGCTTTTTAGTTTAACATGGAAGTAAACACATTCATATAATTTCAACACATTGGTAAAATTCTAAAAAAGTTGTTTTGTATAGATCCTGAAAAAGTTTTGTAAACAAGTATAAAAGTTATTAAATCAAGTTGTAGATCTTAGCCTCTTTCAGAAAGGACAGGATGCGTTGTAGGTCCACATCAGAAAATAATTCTTCCATGGATCCGCAGGCATAGTGCCTTCTTCGGATAATTATGCATAAAGTCTATACATTCACTTAAAATGTGTTTAATTGATAGTTGGCAATTGCATGCCTCGCACTGGGGGTGATCTATGCCCCTAAGTAAAATACGGTGTGTGAGACGAGTTCCACTGTATTTGATAAATTTCATTTTCTTAAAAAGTAAGTATTTTCCAAATTATAGAAAAGCTCCTTTGCTAGGATACAAAGGGGGTGGACTTGTGAAAGTAGGTTAGGCAGTATTGGTTTAATCTGTTTTGTTTTCCTACTGCACAGCTGACGTTTCTAGACTTGAGTAGTTTGTGTCTGTACCACGTAAACCTCCCGTATCCCTCGAGGGAAGTTCATGAGGGAAGAATGTGTGACAAGGCCGGGCGAACCCGACAAATATGGAACCAGCTGGCCACTGGGACAGTTGGTAGAATAACCTTCAAATGGATCTTGGAGCAGGGACAGGAGCACTTATGCTAGGATTCTGATTCCTGTCATCAATCATCAATCAATTATCACTATGTAAACCAAAGAATTCTAACTGACCTGCATGAGATAACACAGGGTAATGGTGGCACTGCGTGTCCTGCCAGCTTTACAGTGCACATACACGCTGTTGCCACGTTGTCTCTGTAACAGTATGAAGTCCACAGCTTGACTGATGTGTTCCTGTGAAGGCGTGCCCGTGAGATCTGTCGTGCTGAGGTGGAGCTGGTCGATACCCAGTGATGATAATTTCTGGCACATTCATAATGAATGAAAATACAGATTCTGATCACATACTTTTATTATCTTGTGGTTACAAGTACGTATGTCCCCCAAGTTTTTTTGCGCTAGGGGTACGTAACGTAAAGCCTTTGTGACTCCAGAGCTAGAGAACTCCCCCTGAAATACTCCTAATAACAGCCTTGATTAATTATTCATTCAAATTTTCTTTTTGTTTTCCCCTGGTTTGTAGTTGAAAGGGTAAGAGGGTAGGGTTATGTATTCGATAATATTCAGGGTTGAAGATAAGGCCAGTGTTAGGGATTCGATAATATTCAGGGTTGAAGATAAGGCCAGGGTTAGGTATTCGATAATATCCAGGGTTGAAGATAAGGCCAGGGTTAGGTATTCCATAATATCCAGGGTTGAGGATAAGGCCAGGGTTAGGTATTCGATAATATCCAGGGTTGAGGATAAGGCCAGGGTTAGGTATTCAATAATATCCAGGGTTGAGGATAAGGCCAGGGTTAGGTATTCAATAATATCCAGGGTTGAAGATAAGGCCAGGGTTCACCTGTCACCTGTCCGCTTCATCGTCATCGATGTTAGCTGCTACAGTGGATGTCACGACAAAATCTCCTCCACCCAATCCTGTCCTTAGCTTTCCTAGTTAGTTCACTTATTTCCAGCTGGCTGACTTTCTTGATGTTATCGTGATATGTAATGGGTGGTCTTCCTTGTTTTCTCTTTGTTTCTGTCTTTCCTTGAAGGATTGATATCATAATGGCCGTTCTTTTGTTTCGGGCCGCGTGGCCGATGTATGCAAGTCTTCTTTTATTTATTTCAGGTGTTATTCTTCTGGTGGTGCCAAGCTGTTCTAAGATGCTTGTATTTGTTCTCCTTTCTGTCCAACTTATTCTGAGTAGCCTTCTGTAAAGCCACATTTCAGCTGCCTCCAATCTTGTTATGTCTGCCTTTTTGAGTGTCCAGGCTTCACAACCATATAGTAGGACTGGCCAGATCAAGCACTTAAGTATGTTCACTTTGAGGTCCGTTGGTGTGCCTCTATCCTTCCAAATGTTGTTTAGTTGAACCATTTTGTGTTTTGCCATTCCTATCCTTGTTTTTATGTCCTTTGAGCAGCTTCCATCTTGCGATTTATGTGATCCTAGGTATTTGAAATCAGTCACTTTTTCTAGTGCTGTTTTGTTTACTAGTATCTCCTGGTGTTCATGGTGCCCTGTTCCAGTATGCATGACTTTCGTTTTCTTAGCATTTAGGTGTAGGCCTGCTGTCTTGCCCGCTTCATCCACTCTGTGCAACACTCTTTTCATGCTGGTGATGTTATCTGACATAAGAGCTGTGTCATCAGCGTAGCGCAGGTTTGTGATGTTTCGGCCTCCGATCTTTATTCCCATATCTTCTATGTCTGCGTTTCTCATGATCTGCTCAGTATAAATATTGAAAAGATGAGGTGAAAGTATGCCACCCTGTCTGACTCCTTTCTCGATGTTGAAATATGGACAGTTCATATGGACAGGGTTAGGGATTCAATAATATCCAGGGTTGAAGATAAGGCCAGGGTTAGGTATTCAATAATATCCAGGGTTGAGGATAAGGCCAGGGTTAGGTATTCAATAATATCCAGGGTTGAGGATAAGGCCAGGGTTAGGTATTCAATAATATTCAGGGTTGAGGATAAGGCCAGGGTTAGGTATTCAATAATATCCAGGGTTGAGGATAAGGCCAGGGTTAGGGATTCAATAATATCCAGGGTTGAGGCCAGGGTTAGGGATATGTACGTATATGTAGACGTCCCCAGTGTGATGTTTCCACTTTCTCTCACTAACTTTCTTCTGACACCAGCCGTGATGGGCACGGCACAAACACACTAAATAATCGACTATCTCTCTTCTATAAGTTATAACAAACGATATCTGTATTGCTTACATATATACAATAATTATTAATTCATTCAATAATAATAGGAACATAGGTCATACAATTTCATGTGAATTTCGATGGAATGAAGTTGATGCAAATCAGTACATGCTAATTAAATGGCTTCGTAATATTCAATTTCTAGCACATTTTATAAAACACATGGGAACATTCAGCATAAGGAAACCTCTGGTTTAGGGGTGTATGGCGCTATCTGGGCACTGGTTCCTCCTCTCTACCCTGGCTTGACTGCGCAGTTAGATCAACAGGTATCGGCAGGTACCAATAGGTCGGGAAGCCAAGAAGCCACGATGTCGTTAATCAACGTACAAGAAGTTGAGACCAAGAAGGTGTTGTTCTTCCTCCTCTGTAGAAAAACAATCGCAAAGTCCTAATCTACTGCTGGAAGGCATGACTTCCATACTTACTCCATGACGGATATTCATCATTAACACTTTTAACCGCTGACACTGTTATAAGTCAGGCTGCAGCTCCCATACTCCATAGGCTCCCATATAGGCAATAGAATAAACGATCAATACAGTTTTAATGATATTTACACGTTCCCCACGAAGAATAACGCTCTCTCTAACGGACCCCATCCTATAAGGTTTCGTAACATATATATAACGGCGTTTCCGTGACTCTCTCAGAGGCAGTAGTTATACCAAAGTAAACCCACTAGATTTAGGTTCTGCAATCATGAACATTAAGTAAAATACACATACATCGTACAATTAACTTACCACTCAGCAACAGCTCAAATGCCGACAAGATACCAAAGATACCACGCTCTGACAAAGGATGTTTGCGGGTTCCCTGACCTTCCCCACTCACAAGACTAGTACAAAGTTACAGTTGCGGTTGTGGTCTCCTCTTCGGCACGAAGCTGGTGAGTGCTCTCAGCGGTCTGAAGTTGGAAGGAGCGTTCGGGGATTTATACCCAGTCAGGTAGCGTCCCAAGACGCTCACCGAGTGTACATTAGTTATCCTAATAGCCACCCCCGTCGACTCCACGTCAAATACTATTGAAACAGCTCTACCCCCCCAAGCAATTCCCAGGTGATCTGATCGACAAGTACGGCGGTCAAGTAAACACTACCCTTTTCGGGTGTCAAAGCGCTTCAGTTGCATCGGCTACTTTCCCCCTCTGGCCTACAATAACTCTGTCTCCCCGCCGTTAGCTATCTTCCCACGCTAGCTATACCTTGCCTGTCTGTCGCCCTGTTACAATCGCCCCCACTTAAGTCGATTTTCCCTGGCAAAATCGGCTAATAAAATTATTAATCTACTGGTAATCTAGATAGAGTGTCGGCCCATAGAGCGTCTCGCCCCCTGATGTTGCTGACTCGAAAGTTATATGGTTGCAGCGCCAGGTTCCATCTAGTTACCCTCGCGTTCTTCTGGTCTTTAGTTCGCATCCAAGTTAGAGGTCGGTGGTCCGTCTCTAACACGAAGTTTCTCCCATACAGATACGCCTGCAACTTACTAACGGCGAAAACTATGGCCAGGCATTCCTTTTCAATTGTTGAGTAGTTCTTCTCCGCGGGTTTCAACTTTCTGCTCACGTATACGACTGGATACTTCGTACCCTCGTCTTCTTGAAGTAGGCAGCCACTCACTCCAAGGTTAGATGCGTCTGTCTGGAGAATCAGTTCCTTGTTCCAGTCTGGCATCCGTAGTATCGGCTCGGAACTCAAACAAATTTTTAGGGCATTGAACGCGTTCTCCTGCGCGTGTCCCCACGCGAACTTTGTGCCCTGGGACTTCTTTGTGAGGTCTGACAACGGCGCCGAGATTGCACTGTAATTTGGTACAAACTTCCGATAGTACCCCGTTAGCCCCAGGAAACTCCTCACTTGTGTCTTGGTCGTCGGTCGGTCACAGTCGACAATGGCTCGCACCTTACTCTCCTGCGGTCTTACAGTCCCCTGTCCCAGCTTATGGCCTAAGTACTCGACTTCTGTCATCCCTATTAGCGTCTTGGTAGGTCTAGCTTTTAAATTTGCCCGTCTCAGTCGCTCGAAGACATTCCGACAACGTTCCAAGTGGTCAGGCCAATTTGCACTGTGTATAAGACAGTCGTCTACAAATGCATCTACCCCTTCGCCAGCATCTTTTAATACTTTCCTCATGAGCCTGTTAAATGTGGCGGGGGATCCCTTCAACCCGAACGGCATGACCCTGTACTGGTATAGCCCAAACGGTGTGGCGAACGCCGTCAGGTGTTTATCTTCCTCGGCCATCGGAACTTGATAAAAGCCCTTTGTCAAGTCCAGCTTGGTGAAATATTTTGCCTCCGCTAGATTGGAAATAATGGCTTCTACCTCAGGCATCGGTTCGGCGTCATCGGCAGTCACAACATTTAGCCGCCTGTAGTCGTTGCAGAAACGGTGTTGACCATCGGGCTTCTTAACTAATACAATTGGACCATTGTACGGGGACTCGGACGGTTCGATGATTCTGGCCGCAAGCATCTTGCCTACCTCAGCATTGACAGCTTCTCTAGTTGAGTACGGTAGTTGGTAGGGTCTTACCTTCACAGGTTTTTGATCTAGCAATGGGATTTTGTGCTTGATCAGGTCAGTGAGCCCCGGTACATCGGTAAATATATCTTTGTATTCTTCCATGAGCTCTTGCATCTGTTCTCTCTGATCCTGATCTAGCGTGTCCCCTAACTGTACATCCCTGTAGGTTTCGGTCTGTTCTAGCTTAGGCATGACTGTCTCCAGAGGCATCGAAGTCGCTTCCTCTCCTTCATCGGTCTCGTCAATTATAGCTGCAGCTATTGCCTCTGTGTTTTCCTGTTCGTCTTCCCTCTCAATATACTTCTTCAGCATATTCGCGTGATACAGTCGTCTCTTCCCCTCGACGTTCACCATGTAGTTCACTGACCCTCTCTGCTCTTCTACTTTGTAAGGCCCTTTCCAAGTCATCTGTAGTTTCGATCCGTCACTTGGGAGAAGTATGAGGACGGAATCGCCCACTTGGAATTTCCTCTGTTTGGCCCCCCTATCGTAGTATTTCTTCTGCCTGTGTTTTTCGACGCTGCTGTTCTCGGCTACGACTTTCATGGCATCCTCCAATCGTTCCCTCATATCTACCACGTATTCGTACGATGACCTCGTTTCTGACTCCGCTTCCCCAGTCCACAGATTCTTCAGTATTGCAAGTGGTCCTCTCACAGGGTGACCGAACACTAGTTCAAACGGCGAAAAACCTGTACTGGCCTGTGGGGTTTCGCGATACGCGAACAGCAGTGGACACAACATTCTGTCCCAGTCCTTGGGTCTGTCATGAGCTACTCGGCGAAGCATATTCTTCAGCACTCCGTTAAATCTTTCACACAGACCATTGGCCATCGCGTGGTAGGGCGAGCAGAATATCTGTTTCGTTTTGAGAAGTGCACTGACCTCTCTCATCAGCTCACCGGTAAACTGTGATCCCCTATCTGAAACTATTTCCTTTGGTATGCCTAACCGAGAAAATATTTCCATTAACGCTTCACTGACCTGCTCAGCTGATATCCCCCTTAAGGCTACGGCATCCGGGAAACGCGTGGCATAATCTACTAGCGTCAAAATATAACGCGATCTCCCATGTTCCGTACGCGGAAGTGGACCAACCAAATCTATGGCGACGCGCGAAAAG
The DNA here is from genome assembly GCA_963931925.1 of Onchidella celtica. Classification (NCBI taxonomy): domain Eukaryota; kingdom Metazoa; phylum Mollusca; class Gastropoda; order Systellommatophora; family Onchidiidae; genus Onchidella; species Onchidella celtica. The sequence continues at coordinate 49,543,788 of OZ007581.1, read as the reverse complement.
GGCGTGTCGATCAGGGGTGTCGGCACTAGGGGTACCTTTGTCACCCTACCTTTATTGGATGTCCTTTGACACGCGTCACACGATCGACAGAAACGACCTACGTCCGCACCTATCCCAGGCCAAAAGAACGACTGCATTATTCTGTCCTGTGTGCGCGAAATTCCTAAGTGTCCCCCGAACACTCCTTCGTGAGCTATCTTCATCAGCTCACTTCGGTACTGCTTAGGTACCAACAACTGCTCCACATCAGCACGTCCAGCCCCGGCCTTCTTTACCCGATAGTAAATTCCCTTACTCTCCTTTATGTGAGTACCTACCTCAGCCGATTGCTCCAACGTGGCTCTCTCCCTTAAAACTCTCAAAGTTTCGTCCTCTCTCTGGGCCCGGGCTATCTCACCTGGTGTGAGTTCCCCTATCTTGGCCCCTACCCTTACCTCCTCCGTTGAGTTGCCCTTGGCCTCCTCATTATCTGTGGTCTGACTCACTTTCGCACTCGCATTCTCACACTCATGCTCTTCCTTGTCAATCTCCACCTTGCGAGATCGCGTGAGTACCACACTTATCTTCTCAAGAGACGCCCCCTTTATGTTTCCTATAATCAAATCGGCCACTGGGTCTTCCACTACTAGCGCTTTGAGAAGCCCAGTATAAAATGGGGTTTCTACCCACATTTCCGCGACAGGAGCAGACCTTCTCGTCCCGTCCATCAGGACATAACTCCTGTTCTTCCCAGTTAAGCTGTTAGGAGGCAGTTTGTCCCTTTTTATAATCGCACACGTGCATCCCGTGTCACGAAGGATAGTAATCTCTTTATCCCCTATCCTCCCCTTCTCCAAAAATGGAGCGGATAAATCATTCTCCGGAACATCGTCTTCGGGCTCATGTTCTGTCGAACCTTCTAACCCAATACTCTTACCTTCCGTCTCCCAAGAAATGAAGGTCTGTGGCCCAACACTCTGCTCAGCCCCTGGTTGAGTATTCGCCCTGCCCGATGACTCCCACTGACTGTCATCGGCTTCCTCATCGCTGGTTAGTACGACTGCGGTCGTCTCTTTCTGTCTCTTCCTACAGAATCTCGCAATATGGAGAAGTGACCCACACACAAAACAACCACGCCCACTCTCACGCTGGGACTTACCTCGGCTGTCCTCGACAGTGGCAGCAGCACCCTTCTTCGTCCTGCCCTGGTCACACTGCCTACTCAGGTGATTGGGAGAGCCACAGTTGAAGCATACCGGTTTACTCACTCCTAAACCCTTACTTCTGCTCTCCTCAACCCTCTTACCTGACTTCTGCTGTTGCTCCAGCCCTCGCTTCGACTGATGAGCCTCACTATACAAGTCCGCCATCTCAACTAACTCATGCACGGACTTGGGGTCCCTCTCTTTCAAATATATGGAAAGATTACAGTCGACAATCTTCAACATCTGCTCCCTGACTAACAGATCCGTAATCCCTTCCATAGTTCTCTCTGCCTCTGAGAGGTCTACCCACCTCTCAAAATATCTCTGCAATCTCACGGACAGCTGCGTATAAGTTTCGTCCTTATCTAGACGACTCTCCCTAAACTTACGCCTATAACCCTCTGCCGTGAGGTGATACTTCTTGAACAACACCTTCTTTACCTTCTCGTAATCCCTACTGTCTTCATCGCTGAGACCGGAATAAACATCTAACGCCCTGCCAGTTAACAATGCCCCTAACATGTCTGCCCAGGTGTCTTCTTCCCAATCATTTGCCTGCGCGAGCCTTTCAAATCTTTTCAAATACGAGTCGAGATCCTCGCGCGAGTCATCAAAAATGGCAATTTTAGGTACCTTCGGGGCAGCAGATTTTCCATTCCCTTTACCATTGTGACACCCGTTTTTGGCTAGTTCCCGTTCGCATTCCATTCTCTCCCTTTCAAATTGTCTTTCCTTCTCCTTTTCTTCTCGTTCGCGCTCCTTTTCTTCTCGTTCGCGCTCCTTTTCTTCTCGTTCGATAGCCCTTTGTTCTCGGTTTTGGGCTTTCTCTTCGTCCCACCTAATTTTGAATTCCTCATCACTAATGCCTTCTTGTCTGGCAAGCTTCAGTGCGCCCAGATAGTCCATCAGCAATTGACCTGTAAACAAAGCTAACAATAAAGCGTGGATCGTAACTGTGAAGTTAACAACAATATTCCTGCAATAGCAAACAACAATTTTCTCTGTGACAAAAGATAAAATTGAACAGTCAATGCACAGGTAAAATCAGAGCATGTCGCAGGCACTAAATGTCAATCTCTCTCACTCGCCTCAGGGCAGATGACCTGTCCACACAATCACACAATAGCCCCTTGACACGACCCAGATCAAAATTAAATGTTATTTACTAGCAGGATCCCACTTCTGACACCATTGTGATGTTTCCACTTTCTCTCACTAACTTTCTTCTGACACCAGCCGTGATGGGCACGGCACAAACACACTAAATAATCGACTATCTCTCTTCTATAAGTTATAACAAACGATATCTGTATTGCTTACATATATACAATAATTATTAATTCATTCAATAATAATAGGAACATAGGTCATACAATTTCATGTGAATTTCGATGGAATGAAGTTGATGCAAATCAGTACATGCTAATTAAATGGCTTCGTAATATTCAATTTCTAGCACATTTTATAAAACACATGGGAACATTCAGCATAAGGAAACCTCTGGTTTAGGGGTGTATGGCGCTATCTGGGCACTGGTTCCTCCTCTCTACCCTGGCTTGACTGCGCAGTTAGATCAACAGGTATCGGCAGGTACCAATAGGTCGGGAAGCCAAGAAGCCACGATGTCGTTAATCAACGTACAAGAAGTTGAGACCAAGAAGGTGTTGTTCTTCCTCCTCTGTAGAAAAACAATCGCAAAGTCCTAATCTACTGCTGGAAGGCATGACTTCCATACTTACTCCATGACGGATATTCATCATTAACACTTTTAACCGCTGACACTGTTATAAGTCAGGCTGCAGCTCCCATACTCCATAGGCTCCCATATAGGCAATAGAATAAACGATCAATACAGTTTTAATGATATTTACACGTTCCCCACGAAGAATAACGCTCTCTCTAACGGACCCCATCCTATAAGGTTTCGTAACATATATATAACGGCGTTTCCGTGACTCTCTCAGAGGCAGTAGTTATACCAAAGTAAACCCACTAGATTTAGGTTCTGCAATCATGAACATTAAGTAAAATACACATACATCGTACAATTAACTTACCACTCAGCAACAGCTCAAATGCCGACAAGATACCAAAGATACCACGCTCTGACAAAGGATGTTTGCGGGTTCCCTGACCTTCCCCACTCACAAGACTAGTACAAAGTTACAGTTGCGGTTGTGGTCTCCTCTTCGGCACGAAGCTGGTGAGTGCTCTCAGCGGTCTGAAGTTGGAAGGAGCGTTCGGGGATTTATACCCAGTCAGGTAGCGTCCCAAGACGCTCACCGAGTGTACATTAGTTATCCTAATAGCCACCCCCGTCGACTCCACGTCAAATACTATTGAAACAGCTCTACCCCCCCAAGCAATTCCCAGGTGATCTGATCGACAAGTACGGCGGTCAAGTAAACACTACCCTTTTCGGGTGTCAAAGCGCTTCAGTTGCATCGGCTACTTTCCCCCTCTGGCCTACAATAACTCTGTCTCCCCGCCGTTAGCTATCTTCCCACGCTAGCTATACCTTGCCTGTCTGTCGCCCTGTTACACCCAGCACAAAAGACTTGGGGTGCGTACTCACTGATAACAACAGCCATCTTTAAACTTAGCTGACGAATAACTCAAAATGTCACAATTAAAATAGATCAAGTTATTAAAATTAGATCATTTGTATAATACTGAATTTAAATATTAAATAAAGCAATGAATAAGATACTGTAAGTTGTCTTCGCTGTGGAAAAAATGTTACACGAGTTCACAAGTGCAATGTTTTTTACTATAAAAATATTTGCTCTAAAGCTTGCACTGATTGTACACCAATACTGTTACACTTAGGTTATGAATAACTGAGAAGAAGAAGTGAAAGAAAAAGAAGGCAAACATGGCGTCTCAGACAGTGCCAGATCTACTAAGAAACTAAATCAAGCTTAAAGCCTCACGACCTCCAAACCCAGGGGGTCCCTGAAGAAAGTTTTTCAAATGGGCGAATTCTGGCTATTGCATGATTGTCGCTGATTGGGAGGGGGCCCCATTACAGTTCAAGCTTCAGGGTCCCAAAAATGTAGGTCCACCACTGGTCTTTGAAGAAAAGCAGTTAAAAAGGAGCAGCAGAAGGAAACAGAAAACATCAAACAACTACATGTACAAGAAAAGTGAGGTGCAAATGCTAAGAGCAGCAATCCTCCAAAACAAAGACCTCAAACCTGAAATTTGGCCAGAAAAATGCCAACCAGTCAGGATCTTTATTGACCAATGATTCGATGATCGTTATAAATGCTTATAAAATTTTAAGTTTGAACACTTAGGTTATCAAATGCTCTGCATATTCCATGATGTAAATTTTGTAAGGAACAGCTATACCATGGAACATTTAGGAATGGTGTGAACTAAGAGTTACCAACCTTTTGTCTGTAGGTGAGATATCTCAACTCATATTCTTCATTCACTGAGACCATGGCCTTCACGTTTTCTTGAACAATTAACTGTAATAGATTAGTATGGCAAACTAAGGTGAGTATCTTACTAACCCCGGTCAGACACAATCAGATGCTGCCTCCAAAATATACACCATAGGGATGTCTGTCTTTGACTGGGTTTAGTATGATAGGGTTTTCCCAGATTTACTAAGAACATGTAGGAAATTATGGTGTGCACTTCTTGTCAGCCAGCATCTGACTGTGTCTCACTGGGTTTAGTATGATATCTCCTTAAGATTTCATGGTTTCCTGAAGACGAATTATGCTCTCATGACCATGGATTTTTAATATTATTTGATTCCATTTAAAATAGAATGTGGTCAGTTTGCATGTGTCGGTGTCACATTAACTGTAATGTTATCCAATACATCTGTGTCACCTTGTACCAGTTTTTGTTTCACCACATCATCAAAGCGTAATCAACATCAGGACCTTTTCATGTGCAACTTCAAGCCAAGTTTAAGTTGCACCTATCTGCGCTCTCTCTAATTGTGTCTTTAGATTTCTAAATCTTGCCAACATAAGATCTAGACCTTGACAAATCCATCTTTGTATGTATCCATTTTTATCATGTGAACCACCGTATTTCTACACAGGTAACATCCAAAATACCCAAACGGTTAAAAACAGCAAAAATGTCTATGAACATTACTCACCTGATGAGTCACAGACTTCAAAGGTAAGGCACCAAGAATGACGGTGTCGTCAATTCTGTCGTACCAATTCCTTGAAGTGACTTTGGTCATGATGGCATTGATGCCAAGAGTTGGATAAAATAAAATGCGTGCTAACATTTCCAGAACTTCCAGCCAGATGTTTGTGACAGCAATGGAGATATACTCTTCTCTCAAATTCACAGGATGTTGGTTACCCTTTCCCTGATTCTTGTGACTGGAATTTATCATAAACAGAAACAGAAAATGAAAAGCAGTTTTTACTGTGATATTCTATCATGCGCCATGCAAGCAACGGCAAAAAAATGTGGAAAAAAATAACCTGTGGGTGGAGAAAAATGTGGACAGAACAGAATAACAAAAGGAATTAGGCTAAAATTCCAACAACAATTGCGAGGTGTTTCGTGTAAAACTAAAAGGTCTCCTGTCTTGATCTCAAGACAACACTGATTTCCCACCATAATGATCACAGATTTGAACAGAAAGAAAAACAGTCTCACAAGTGACATCTCAGTCTGGACTGAATTCTGAAACCATATAGACGGTGGATAACACGGCTTTTAGGAGCAGCACATAACTGTAATCAGATAAGATACAACTTAATGATGATGACACGACTAAACAATAATAATAATAATAACAATAATAAAATAGGTATTTTTATTATAAATTTGAGCTCACGAAACAGAACTTTTTTATTAACTATTTTCTGTGGATTCTATCTTTGCCACACTGACTTTCACTTTGTGCAAAGAGCAAACAGATCTAGTTCTAACAATAAATCAAGCACTGTCATCCCTGATCTCATTTCAGAAGCAATCTATGTCTGTTTAATAATGATAAGGGATTGATTTGTAAAAGCATTTTGGAAAGAGTTCCCTACGTCCTGACCACAATGAACTCTTAAAATTTGGGTAAGGAATAGGGACAGATTTGGGGACAGATTTAAGTTTAGATATCAGGTCAGGATTATAAAAATGTTAGGGAATATGGGTAGAATTTCTATCCCTTTTTTAAGTATGGGTAGTTGGGATGTGCGGAACTTTCCACGACCTTTTCAAAAATGAAGAAAATATTCAACAGTTAGCATGTTATTTCTTTATCCCTGACTTGGCATTGATCCCATCGAAAATAATAAAATTAACAGATGTAGAATCTAGATCTAGATAATTTCTAGAATCTAGACCCCATTAACTGTGCAATGCTTTAGCATCACATAGATCTAGAGTCAGTGCACTAGGTACAGTCACCGGACAGAAAATAGTAACTGCCTGGAAGTAAACTAAGTCTAGCAAGTTTCTGATTGGTTCATTTTAACCAGTGAACTAAAGGGCTTGTCGATGAACACCTAAATATTGTCTCCCAATTAACATACATCTGCTAGCTAGAACACTTTTCATGTGTTAGCATCAACTGCATGTCTGTGCGGTCACTGTATGTTGGTGCAGTCACAAGTTGTTGGTCATGCAATCACCAGCATATAAGTGCCATCAGTGCATGCTCATTTGTGCGATCGATCAACATCAAAATAGATATGATTATCAACCTTCCCATTCTCCTCTGTTCCAATTCTCTGTCTTCCCACTCTTTCTTGTCTTCATGCTAGTATTTTGCATTATTTTTGTGGGCTGCTCTTCATCACCACACCACACCACCCACTTCTTCTCTCAACCTTCCCTTTTCTTTGCCTCCGCTAACTCCTTCTTTCTTTTCCGCTCCTCCTGTTTCTTCTGTGCCTTAACTTTCTTTCCTGTTTTAAAAGCAGGGAGAACTGTTCTCATACAAGTCACTGAAATTACTAGATCTATTCTTTGATCAAGCTGCAAAATGTCTTGAAATATAGCCTGATGTATTTGAATTTTACCCCAATATTATTCTGTTTCTCATTAAATTCAGTTGTTTATATATTAGCTGATGTGCATGTGCGGTGGCCCTTTTGAACTTTTGTTTTGAATACATCATGTAATATTAATATTATCAATTATAATAATAATGCTGCTAGTGATCCCAGTTGATGCACACATAACACTGTGTCACAGTGCAATTACCACTGACCGCACTTCATGTTATGGTGGGTGTCAAATGAATGCATGTCAATGCAGTCAGCGCTATATTTTTAATGTGTATAATCACACTCATAATCCCCAGAAAACATATTTTCAATGAAAATCCACCTAAAGCAGAGTGTCAAGAGCACTTATGTGAGCCTACACCAGACTACTAAATTGAGAAAACTGTAGGGTCAGGGTCACATAAAATTATTTACCTTTGAACTCAAGATGGAAATTTGGGGACACAAAACTTGGGAAATCTATTCAAGGCAAAATACAAGCTTAGACAGCAGTCATAATATGCGATGTGATGTTGTGATGTCCTGATAAGATTGTCACAAAACGAGGATTAGTCACAAAAACACCCGTAAATGAAACTATGGAAAAACAAAATATTGACCGCATCGACATATGTGCTGCCTGCGCAAAGTGCATTGACTGTAAATCTATTAGATCTAAATATTATCACGACTCGGATTTAATTTACTGACTCACTGTGTCAAAAAGGCTGCAAAACGACTGTGTCATCCGATATGCGGTGTCCTCACCACAAAACCACATGTTACATGACAGATCGTACAACTCGTACATTCGCGGACAATGTTGACATTGACTTCGACCCGGAAGTAAATAGTCCAATTTTCTGCCCTGGTAGTGGTAGTTCTAAAAACTAGTTCCTGAAGTGGTTGCAGGAACACAGGCAGAATTTCTCTTCTGTGACGAACACGTCTCAAACACTTGATCTCCTGTTCTTGTCCGTTGATAACTACGTTGCACGTTTATCGGGGACATGGTTATCCAGTACCCACCCCCATCCCCACTCCCCAAATCTCTTTTTGTTCTCATGTTTGTGTATTCCCCACAATTACTAGACCCCTCCCAGACTGAAAACTTAATGCCCGTCGTCTTTTTTTCTGTGCATGATAAGACCTGTTTTAAAAATGATATTGTTCGTTTGTTTGACCTTGTGACCACCACAGGCTAGTGCTTGCAAATATACGGAAGTACGGTAGTGATTATGTTTTCTCTCTCCCCCCCCCCCCCCATATTAAAAATTTGTCATTAAGTATTGACTCTTTCTCAACATTGTCGATTCAATGCTAACGAAAGATAGTTGTCTTCTACAAACACATTCTAACGTGCACGAAATAATAATAAGAATGAGAAGATGAAGAATGGTAATGTATTAATTTCGTTCCGGGGATAATCAAGAATGACAATTAACAGAAAAATATATTGATAATAATGATGATCTGAGGGGGAGGAGGTGGAAAAGCATGAGAGTTATTGATTTAAGTTTTTGGCATAATATTTAAAATGTATGTTGCTTTTTAAAGCGAAATAGCTTTAACGAAAGAATAGAGAGAAAACTTTTGTAAGTTTGGTATTCCATGTTTTATATTTTATGCGATTGCTTCCCTTCGTTACCAGTCATTCATTCCAAAGGATTTCCCCTGCCTATTTAAAGTATGTCTCTTGCCTCGTTTCCGGTTATCAACTTTGTAAACAAAACGGCGATTGGTGACGTCACAGTTCCAGGTTGAACTACTGGGGAATCTCGAGTTCACATTTTTCGTGTGAGTGACAGGCGAGAGGGCGGAAAGAAGGCACCGAGGAGGCACCAAGGGCGTTGAAAGTGAGTCGTTTATGGCAACAGCTCGCACCCATCTTCTCACGTTACCCCGCCCCTCCTGCGATTGGCTACCTCATGGCAGATATAACCGTGCGGCTTATTTGGTACAAACTTGGGGAAGTCAGCGGAAAGATGGCGGAGGTTGGCCGTAGTTGGTACTCGGAGCTCGATTTCGATCATTATGTTTTGGATTTGTTGTTGCTAGGATGGTGCACGGTATGTTTCGTGGTCATCATAGGCATCAATGCCATTGTGTCGGCATTTGGGCCTTTGCAGAAACAACCCCGAGAGCGTTTCCGAGAAACGGAAGGCGCGAGCCTCACCGGTGTTCCCCTACCATCGGAAACGGCCAGGTGGTTCAATCATGCCGTAAATTGGTTTTATCTCCACTACTACCATGCTCCGGACTATTTGGATGAGTGGCTCCGATCCCTCAATGAACAGCTCGGCAGGCTTGGGGTAAGTAGAAGCAATAACTGTTGTAGAGTCGTCATTTTCTCGTAAACGAGAGAGGCATTTCCGCATTTATTTTATTTGGCGGACGAGAAAAATAGATTTGGCTCATTTTGGTTTCTCTTTCATCATTTTAATTTTTCCTCCACACACCCGTTGCCATGGAGACGAGACCTTGGCTATGTCATCTAACCAGTGTGTAGTGACTTCGTATCTTCTCCTGTTTTAGAGATTGCACAGAATTTTAGGACTGTTAAAGGCATTGGGTCTCACATTTTGAGTTATTTATTATACTTGTCTAGGTAGGCATCTCTTCTTCTTCTTCTTCTTCTTTCATAGTTGGCACGTCTGGAAGACGATTCCCCCAACTGCATTGCTTGAATGCGCGACCTCGAGATAGCACCAGGCGTAAGATTTAAAGCGTGTTTTGCAGCACGAGCACGCATGCTTAAGGAGATACAGATTAATAGCATGACATGGGTAAAGCGAATTGTATGTTCGGAAAAGTGCAGTGTGATTGCGCCGTAGATGTACAGTTTATAGTGAGAATGTGCTCATGTGGACATACACGGCATGTCCTAAAATCTACAGTGAGAGTATGCTGTGGCTTGACACGCTACATGGTCAAGAGACACGATCAAGAGGGGGCTATTTGGCATAGGCCTACAGCAGGAAAAAATGTATAGCACAATGATAGGGTTATTAAGGAAGTCTGAATCGCAACTGATGTTTGTCAAAATGACTGTGAGTCAGTTAATTGAGTTGTATCTTTTAGAAAGTATAAAATGAAGAAACACAAGCCCAAGAACATTTTTATTAACCAGAGCCAATCAAAATCTTTATTGTAAATAATGTTTGTGAAGTGCCACAGATTTGATACAAAGTGTTGACTACTTTCTGCAACGCTATTTGTGTAATCCTATGTAAATTGTTAAACTGAACTAGCCAACCCCAGCAAGATTAATCATACAAATTCTCGGTACCAAGTCCAATCTTATATCTAGAGATGGAGATCACATCAGTAACAGCACTTGGATTGATGCAAAGTCTAATAGAACTAATTAATAATTGTTACACCGCAATCCCTTGTAGAATACACAGACGTGATTAAGTGTGAATTTCGACCAGCAGTGTCCAAAGAGACGTAAAGTGTGAAACACCGACCCCACTTTTCTATTTCACTGGACGAAGATGCGTCTCTTTTTTGCTCAAACAAAAAATCATAAATTTAAAATATCAGAGACTGTTTGATGCAAAATGGATATGTTCATGTAATTTAGCGTCAAAACTTGAAGCCCAAGGCACACAGTTTTATAGCTTTTGGTCAGATAGTTTCAACATTTTAGGTACTTATAGATTCATCATCTAGATCCATTATAGTATGAAGATAAGGACATGATAGTATCATGGTACATAACATTGAAATGTACAGCTGGTAGAAATAATTTTCAGCCTTGTGCTATTTTAGAACATTCGGAACAAAAACTGTTGTAAGTTCATCAGTGATATCACTATCAGTGCATCAGTTCACTGTGGCAAAGGTCATGGTGAGACAGATTCATTCACACAAAATTTACAAATGTGTAGAGCGGCCCGACAAAATGATGCACTTCGTGCATTTTGGTAATTCGGAGATATTGGTGCCATCAAATAGTTTATTCAAAGCCCTTTCATTTTCATTTGATTAAAATAATATTTCTCTTAATCGCAGAGCATGGCTTTTAAGCGTGTCAGCAATATCATCATCATGGAATATCATTTGTTTTTATTCAGGGCTATTTCTATTTCATAATCAAACACGAAATGGTCAAACCACTACAGCAGCGTACAGTATAGATCTACATTAATTCTCAATTCATTCACTTTCAAGTTCATCAAAGAATCTGCTTTTTATTTTATTTAAAGTCAGCCAGGAAAAATTATGCAGATCGGATTAACTAGATCAATATAGTTCGTTCAGAAAGTATTTTTCACTGTAAATCCTTAGCCCTCAAGGCATCATAATACACCACTGATACACAGACACTTATCACTTGGTTGCAGTTCCCATGACAACTCAGTGCGAGAAAAGTAAGTTATTTTTAGTGTTTCCTGCAATGTACACAATACAATCGTACCAATGTCAACTAAATGATCATGAAAAACACATAAATTTTGTCCCTGAGGAACAAAAAAATTCTCACAAAATCAGAATTCGCCCACAAGCAATAATGGGTGTGGAGCCTGGAGGGTAACCCTTTTGCAGCCTGTTGTTGATTAAATCAGTCAAGTTTCCACAAACTGTGTTTCCCAGGGACAGTGGAGTCAGCTTTCCAGATCCTATACTTCATCAAGTTTTGCAGATGAATGTAATGTAATGTAATGTAATCATTTCAATAATGTAATGATTAACTTGTGTAGAGCTCAAATCCCCCCCCCCCCCCCCCCAAAAATGATGTGCTCTAAGGTGCTGAACTAAAATTACAAACAGGATTAACACAAAATCAATTCATCATTCTCCCGATCACACACATTAACCAAACACTTGATCTGCCGTGGCCCCAAGCCCCGAGATCCAAAAGGGACATCATTCAGTTTCAATGAAAACAGTCCTAAACAATTCAGTTTTGAGCCTATTTTTAAATGTGACGATGTTCTCACTTTTCCTGGTGTCAACGCTGATGTTGTTCCACAATTTAGGCCCACCATTAGAAAAAGTCATTTCACCAAACGACAATCTGACTGTGGGTGTCTCAAGTAGTTTTGCGTCGTCAACTGATCTTAAAATGCATAGTGGCTGGTGTGGTATCTCCGGTTGAAATATCAAATTTATAAAATTAGCATTAATTGCAGTTCAAAAACTGCTTGTGGGGCCCAGAACTTTCACCTTGGCAGTGATAGAGTTAAATATCTTCTTACCTCATCGTCCGTCAAACAGGAAAATCATTTAACCCTCATAGTCTGAACATGGGGTCAGACAGTTTCACCATTTCACTTTTCCGTTCTTGGCAATTGAATGGCAACTGACCCTAACAATTGTGGGATCGAATGTTTCGCGACTTCCTGTTTTCTTCTACTTTGTTTCATTTCATCAACGGTTTCATCATTGTGTTCTTTAACCCATAGGTAACAATATTGCTGGACGATGTCCCTTTGATTTCATGAATATTCATTAACCGAGTAGTAAAAGGTGGTCATCGTCAGGGAGGGGAAGGGAAACGAGAGAGGAGGGGGGGGGAGGGAGGTGAGGGATGGGCTACCACTTATGATTTATGAGCAAATTTATCTTGCTTAGACATCGATAGGTGTCCCTTTACTACAAATAATTACATGTGATGGTGTTTATGTTTCAGACACTAGTCTTCAGATAGCTGGGTATATATGTGTGCATGTGTAAGAAAAAGAGAGAGGGTGAGACAGGAAGAGAGAGAGAAATGAGACATCTAGAGGGAGAGAGAAAACAGAGTCAGACAGAAAGAGTGAGGCCTTCAGAAAGAGAGAAAGGAAGAGGGGGAGAGAGAGAGACAGAGGGAGGGAATGACAGAGATACAGATAACGCAGAGAGAGAGAGGGAGGGAAAGAGAGACAGACAGGCAGAAAAAGAGAAAGAAGGGAGAGAGAACATACTTTTTTTTGTGACGGGGGGGGGGGGGGGAGGCAGTACGTCACTTTTCAGCTCCACGAGACTGTTCTCATCAACGAACCCAGATCGTCTCGCATTAGTTTTAACTTAAAATTTCTTCTTAAATTTGGAATTTCCAGTTTCACCTTTCACCTCTGCATTGTCCCATCCACTGCAGGATGTAGCCCTCGGACAATGACTTCCATTCCTTTCTGTCTGACGTTTTCCTCATCCATGTCCCCCCCCCCTCTCTTTTTAATATGATCCCGCCATCTTTTTCCCGGTCGTCCTCGTGTTCTTTTTCCTGTCCGTGGTTGCCATTCTGCGCAGCGTTTTGTCCACCTATTGTCATTCATTCTTTCCACTTCGCGTCCGGCCCAATTCCACTTCTGTTGTAGCATGAACTTGACTGTGTCCACTAGCTTTGTTCGGCGCTGGGAATTTTTAGCCCGGTTTCTCCTTTGGGTAAAAATCCTCTGCTTTGATTTGAAATGCCACTCCCGGGAGCCAAGTGCCCCCCACCCCCCGCCCCCCCCCCCCCCGGTTTCTCACAGCCTTTGAGAATAACCGGTTTAGTGACTGCTTGAAAGCTGAATGTCGGCTCTGTGTTTCCCATTTCTTGACTTACGTCCATCTAATTTGGAGAACTGTAAATCCGTTCTGTGCACGAGTATTCTACCCCCCCCCCCTCCCCCAACATGTTGTACGGATATGGACAGTGCATCCGTACAACGCACACAATTCGATGACGTTGAACACATACCGAATATTCAGTCAGCACCAGTGACCTATATTACTGACCTTGTTAATTTACATAGTTTTTAAAAATATGAATCGGCTTAGTAGCAAAACAATCCGACTTCTGCTCGGAGATCGCGTGATGCGCTAATAATATACTTGAGTGTACATCGATCACCAATGGCTACCCCAGCCCCTTTTCGCCTGATTAGTCAATCTGACTACCGCCCATTGATACAAACTGACTAGACCCTCACGCACCCAGGTCCATCTGACTATTCCATGTGTTGTCACCAAAGATATCTTACACTAACGTGTCACTTTGAATTCGTGAACACCTTACCAAGTTTTGTTTCAGCAAACTTTCACCACTCGCGTTTTTGGTAAACATGTTGTACGGATCCATACAACATGTTGTACGAATATACACTTCCTTATTGTATACTATCATCTTTCCCGTCTCTTCATCACTAAGAACAACAATCCTGATGTAAGAGTTATTTCCGCATGGGTTACGTCTCCTTATCTATTTGCTTCCCTATTGCAAAGGCGAAAAAAAAAAACTTGTGGTAATCTTGACCTGCATTCCTTCCCTTTACACCTTTCCCCAAAGAGCTCAGCCATTTGTTTTTCTCTCCGATATTTCTAACTTTAGCGTATTCTATTTTTAACCGCCAATCTTCGTGCTGAGCCAAAAATAGACGAGAATACCAAGGGACCCCCCCCCCCCCCACCCCCCCTAAAAAAACAACAAGAACGTAAGAAAACAACAACAATGTCAGTCAAGTTAATTGACATGCCGAAGCTCCGCCCTCTTTTTTTCAGGTAAAACAGCACGTGCTTGTGCTCACCTTTCCATACCCTTGCCCCCCCCCCCCCCTCCGCGCCCCGCGCTGCGTTTGTGATGAAGATCTCACGGGCAGCAGTGCCAAAACTAGATAGAAAAGGTCACAGTAACTTCTCCTTTCTCGTCTCTCTACACGTTTATCTCCCCGTTTTTCAAACCTTTTGTCGACATAATATTGAACTGTTCTAGGTGCACACGCGACGCTGTCCAGTTGGAGGTTGTTTTTTAGTCATACGTGACGTAATGTTTATCATCTTATTATAAAAAAAAGAGAATAGTGGCGAGAGTAGTTCATTGTGGTGCAATTTTGGCCCTTTTTTTACTCGGCGCTACAGCCTAAGTGACAGTTTCAGAAATTATTTTCTTAAGTGTCAACTAATCCAGCCCAATCGATTGTGTTGATTCAAATTTCAGGTATTTTTAAGTAAGTTGTAAAATTGTCAGATACAGTGATCGTTGTTTTGGCTCCCTGTAGTAAGCAACCGCACTGGAAACGACATTAATCAGCGTTTACTTCCGTGCGCGCAATTTTCCTTCCAGAAATGAGTGCGAAGTGTTCTGGTGTGCATTGAATCTATAGCAAGGCTGTAGAAAATGGGAAGCTTTCTAGACCAAATAGAGATAGAACGGTGGGTTCACAGGTTTATCCCGGATAATGCCGGCTACCTCAACCAGTCTATCTCTAGGCCTGTAATCTTATTATTTAAAAAAATAGTGGCGGGAGTAATTCATTGTGGTGCAATTTTTACCCTTTTTTTGCTCGACGCTACAGCCTAAATTACAGATTCAACAATGATAAAGTTAATTTTCCCAAGAGTCAACGAATCCAGTCCAATCGCTTTTGTATCGACCGATTGTGTTGATTCAAGTTTCAGGTATTTTTAAGTAAAAAGTTGCAAAAATGCAAAATACAATGATCTTTGTTTTGGCTCCCGGAAGTAAGCCCATCGCACCGGAAACGATGTATTAATACGTGTTCAGTTCGGTGCACAGAATTTCCCTACCAGAAAAGAATGTGTAATGCTCTGGTGCGCATACAATCTGTAGTAAGTCTGTAGAATATGGGAAACTTTCCAGAAAAAAAAGAGAGAGAGATATGGTATGGTGGGTTCACGGGTTTATCCCGGATAGTGCCGGGAACTTCATCTAGTAACATAACAACAGAAAAAAAGAAAAAAAAAGCCTCACCCGGTGTTTAGTTAGACCTACTGTCAAGCATTCGTTTCGGATTTGCATGAAACTTTTTAAAATTCGATCCGTTTGATATGCAGATGGGTCTTTTTTAGATTTGGAGACAGGAAACGATGAAGAAGCATTTTTTGAGATTGCTTTGTGTCGCTGATTTCGAATCCTGAGCCGTTCTTTTCTGCGAACACCTGAACACGTGACGTCATCACTTTCTGCTGGTGTGTTCACTATTAAAATTTAATGATGATTTTCTCAGTAGAGAGTAGCCTCTGTATGAAATGGAAATTGATCCATGAAAACAATTATGATCCATACTAAAGACAATTAGGAGAAGACAATTGCAGTTCATGGGACACCTGAATCGACATAAAGGTCTTGAACACTTTGCTCTAACTAGAAAAATAGAGGGCAAAAAAAAAAAAGCAGAGGTAGACAAAGAATAACATATCTAGAGAGTTTGAACAGACGGGCGACAGGGAAAAACCAGGACAATATGGCCTTTTTGAGAGCATCCGAGCGGAGGAATGAGTGGCGAACCATAGTCGTCGATATCTGTTCCAGATCCGACATTTGAAGAAGAAGAAGAAGCCTGTGTATTTACAAAGAGATCTCACTTCCGCCAAATCGCGAAACTAGGTCGCTGCGGTAAACAAGAAAGTGAAGAATTGAAAGAGACTGCCTTCACCAAAGATAGTGTGCATATCTGTTTACTGTGGTTTGTTCATATGTTTGGGTTGATTGAAACAATTTACAACAGTTTGTAAGTTCTTACACCCCGTGGAAATGCACAAACGGGTATTGTTTACCGTAGCGACCTACTTTCCGCTCCATGCTAACAATGGTTTCGCAGAGCCTCCCGTGTCTCACAGTGCAAATGGACCAATAGTGAAACCTCTCTCGGTACACATAACTCTCTGGTTTTACATTGTTGTTTTCTCCATGGTTTACGGTTGTTCTCTTCTTTGTTTGCTCGTGTCCGAGTTCCGTCCTCCAGAGAACCGAATTGTCAATTAGTAATTGTCTGAACGATTTAGTACGCTTGGGGTAAGAAGGAATGTTTTACATGTTCCCGTGTTATCCAGACATCCAGAGTGGACATCTTTCTCTTTCTCCCTTTCTTTCTCTCTCTCTCCCTCTCTCTCTCTCTCTCTCTCTCTCTCTCTCTCTCTCTCTCTCTCTCTCTCTCTCTTTGTCTCTTTTTCTCTCTCTCTTTTCTCTCTTTCTCGTGTTCTCTCTCCTTCTCTCTCTCTTTTTCTATCCTTCTCTCTCCCCCTCTTTCACTCTCTCACTTTCTCTCTTTCTCACTCTCCTTCTCTCTGTCTCTCTCTTTCTCTTTGTCTCTCTCTCTTTCTCTCTCTCTCCTGCTCTCTGTTTCTCTCTATGTCTTTCTCTCTCTCTTTTTCTCTCTGTCGTTGTCTTTTCTCTCTCCCTTTCTCTCTCTCTCTTTCTCTCTCTCCTTCTCTCCGTCTCTCTTTCTCTCTGCCTCTCTCTCTTTCTCTCTCTCCTTCTCTCAGTGTGTCTCTCTCTCTCTTTCTCTTTCTCTCTCTTTCTCTCTCTCTCTCTATATATATATATATATCTTTCTGTCTCTCTCTTTCTCTCTCTCCCCCAGCCCCACCCCCATTGTAATAAACGGAATGTTTCTCCGACATAAATTTTCGTTTGCCCGAAGGAGAAAGAAAAACAACAAAAGCACGAAGAAGTCGCATGCCTACCATGATTAGCGCGTGTTGTAGTCGTTGCACGTACGTGGAGTCTGAAGGAGAACCAGCCGTAGCCGTGCCCGTCGGCTGCAGCTGAACAATACTGCACCGCTTGATGTGCCATCTGTGTAGACAATTTACATCTACTTGGGTGCATATACATGTGTGGACGGGGCCGGGGGGTTGGGGGGGGGGGAGCCAGGGAAAAGACGAGTGAGTACTGAGAGTGAGAGAGAAAGAAGAGAGAGGCAGAGAAAGAGGAGAAGGAGAGGAAGAGAGAGAGTGGGGGAGAGAAAGAGAGTGAGAGAGAAAGAAGAGAGAGGCAGAGAAGGAGAGAGAGTGGGAGAGAGAAAGAGAGATAGAAAAGAGAGAAAGTCAGAGGGAGAGCAAGAGAGAGAGGGAGAGGGAAAGAGAGATAGTGTGAGAGAAAAAGAGAGAGTGGGAGAGAAAAAGAGATTGAGAGTGGGAGGGAAAGAAAGAGAGTGATAGTGGGAGAGAGAAAGAGAGAGGGTGAAAGTGGGAGAGAAAGATGTATACAACAAGTAAAACCTATGCGTGCCTCAAGACACAAGTTACGTCAACAGCGCACATGATATTGTTGATCAGATTTCCTGCCAGCATTGTGTAGCGCTGCAAGGAAAGAGACAGCACAACTGACAGTTCAAGCCAGGGTTTTATACCTTCTTTGTACAGTACTTGCTTTGTTTTTGTTCTTCTTTGAACATGGAGGCCGCGCTCTTTGTGTGTTTAGCTCTTTATTGCAGGAGCTTCCTTGCCCTCGGCGTTTACACCTCACTTTTCTTGTTCGATCTTCTTTCTGTGTGTTTTTATGGCAGAGATTAGTTTTGTTTTAGAATTTTGCGCAGGCGTCGGCCTTGTTCTGCCTGCTCTTCTCGACTTATAACTGGCAAGGTATCTTTGACATGCCAAGCGTGCACACGGGCCCTCCGAAATTTTTCATCCTTATCCGAGAAGACTAGGTGCTCGATCCTGCCTGCCTGCATGGACTGACCGGGGATGGAACCCGGTACCTTCGGCATGGGAGGCGAACACCTTGCCTCTAGATCACCGGTGGGCGTGAAGTGATGTACAAGAGTAACATATTACTGATACATTGTAACGATAACGTGACGAGCGTGCCACGGAAAGAGACCTTAGATGACAAAACAACATTTTCAGAGGTGGCAAGATACATTTCGCCTTGCGCTCCCTTTTCTTCACTGTTCAATACTCGTTTACAAAACCTTTTCCAGATCTATATGAATCAACTCTTTTTTAGAAGTTTACAAATGTGTTTAAATTATATGAGTGTAAATAAAGAAAATGTACTCAAATAGTCCGTGAGGGGCGCAAAATGGCCGTCGTCGTGCCGACGTGTAAAACCCAAACTCAAACTGACAGAAACAAACTTTTCAGTTTCCATTATGTGACGACCGATAGAAACTATCTCCGCCAGTATCGACGTCAATTTGACGTAAATTTTCGTAGGATCAATAGGATTAGTGAAAGGGAGTGTGTCTCCTATGTCAAACCGACATTGGCGCATTGTCGTAAACAGCAGATCTACGTTAAAACGATGTCATTCCTGTGTGCAGACTTGACTTCAGTCCTACGGGTCGTATTTACGTAAGGTTTGCTGGTTAAATTCCTATGTTCTCCGTCTATTGGGTTGCTGGTTAAATTCCTATGTTCTTTGTCCATTGGGTTGCTGGTTAAATTCCTATGTTCTTTGTCCATTGGGTTTCTGGTTAAATTCCTATGTTCTATGTCCATTGGGTTGCTGGTTAAATTAGTATGTTCTTTGTCCATTGGGTTTCTGGTTAAATTCCTATGTTCTTTGTCCATTGGGTTTCTGGTTAAATTCCTATGTTCTTTGTCCATTGGGTTGCTGGTTAAATTCCTTTGTCTTTTCCCTGGTTAAATTCTTATGTTCCCAAGAATTACCTTAGGTTTGACCCCCCCCCCCCCCAACCCCACCCCCAAGATTCTAACTCCCTTCCATCAACTTTTGAGAAATTCGTGACTGAAGTTTCATGTGCTCATAGCTTGTGATGATTCGACTTTTGTTTTTCTATTTAATAAATCATAATTACAAATAACACACCGAACCCGCTTGATACTGTGACACACAATAGAGAAGGCCCGTAGAAGTAGTGGGTAGTGCAGGGGTGTAGCTCAGCTCAACCAAATCGTGGAGATAGAACCTTGTCATTCTAAAGGGGGGAACTGGCAAAAAAACACAAACCAACAATGACCTCTTTGGTTGGCGAGAAAGTTATTTCTGTAGAATTCTTGGCGTCAGAGAAATCTACACGTATTTCCTCCTTTTTATGGCGCCCCGGGTGTTGTCAGGATATCTTTGGATCCAGAGGTCAGGCTGGAAATGCTACGAGAACACATGTCATGTGGTTGTGAGTGTACGGCCTTTGACCTTTACACCCGACCTGGTTTCCTACATTCCTCTCATGTCGTTCTGGCAGGAGAGTATTCTATTGTAACTGCAAGTAGGCTACAATCCTTTTGTTTTTCCGATGATCAGTCTAAAAGTACTCTGGATCAGCACCGTAGTGGGTTCCCCCTTCCCACCCGCCCGCCCCCGTCCGTCCTCAGACCCGTCCCAAGTCCTGCCCTCCAGAAACTGCCCATCTCCCCCCAAGCTCTTCTTATTTATTGTTTAGTCAATACAACGAGGACGTAGCAAAGTGGAGGTTTTGCCAGCCACCCAGCCAGGCAGCGAGCGGTCAGATTTTTTCTTTCTTTCTTTACGGGGCTTTCTGTCCATAGAAAGTTTCCTCTTTTTTTTTTTTTATCATGCGGGACACTGTGGTCTAGAATGGGACACTGTGGTCTAGAATGGGACACTGTGGTCTAGAATTGGACACTGGGGTCTAGAATGGGACACGGTGGTCTAGAATGGGACACTGTGGTCTAGAATGAGACACTTTGGTCTAGAATGGGACACTGTGGTCTAGAATGGGACACTGTGGTCTAGAAAGGGACACGGTGGTCTAGAATTGGACACTGTGGTCTAGAATGGGACACTGTGGTCTAGAATTGGACACTGGGGTCTAGAATGGGACACTGTGGTCTAGAATGTGACACTGGGGTCTAGAATTGGACACTGGGGTCTAGAATGGGACACGGTGGCCTAGAATGGGACACTGGGGTCTAGAATGTGACACTGTGGTCTAGAATGGGACACTGTGGTCTAGAATGGGACACTGGGGTCTAGAATTGGACACTGGGGTCTAGAATGGGACACGGTGGCCTAGAATGGGACACTGGGGTCTAGAATGGGAGACTGGTCTAGAATGGGACACTGTGGTCTAGAATGGGACACTGTGGTCTAGAATGGGACACTGTGGTCTAGAATGGGACACTGTGGTCTAGAATGGGACACTGTGGTCTAGAATGGGACACTGTGGTCTAGAATGGGACACGGTGGTCTAGAATGGGACACTGTGGTCTAGAATGGGACACGGTGGTCTAGAATGGGACACTGGGGTCTAGAATGGGACACTGTGGTCTAGAATGGGACACTGGGGTCTAGAATGGGACACTGTGGTCTAGAATGGGACACTGGGGTCTAGAATGGGACACTGGGGTCTAGAATGGGACACTGTGGTCTAGAATGGCACACTGGGGTCTAGAATGGGACACTGGGGTCTAGAATGGGACACTGGGGTCTAGAATGGGACACTGTGGTCTAGAATGGGACACTGTGGTCTAGAATGGGACACTGTGGTCTAGAATGGGACACTGTGGTCTAGAATGGGACACTGTGGTCTAGAATGTGACACTGGGGTCTAGAATTGGACACTCCGGTCTAGAATGGGACACGGTGGCCTAGAATGGGACACTGTGGTCTAGAATGGGACACTGTGGTCTAGAATGGGACACTGGGGTCTAGAATGGGACATTGTGGTCTAGAATGGGACACTGTGGTCTAGAATGGGATACTGTAGTCTAGGGGCAAGGTGCTCGCCTCTCCTGCTGAAAGTACCGGGTTCGAATCCTGGTCTGCACAGGTATGTTAGAGTTTTAGGATTTCTCTCACATTTTCCTGTCCCAGATCCTATGGTAAGTAGGATCAAGCACCTAGTCTTCTTGGATATGGACGAAAACATTCGGAGGGCCCGTGTGCACGTTGCGCACGTTAAAGATACCTTGGCAGTTGTAAACCGAGAAGAGCAGGCTGAACAGGCCGCTACCCGGGCAAAATTAAAGAAATCTTTTCCCTACCACCCCCCCTTACTCGCCCCCCCCCCACAAAAAACGCCCATCGGCGCTGCACTGTGGTCTAGAATGGGCTCCTTTCTGTCTGATGTCTTCGTCATCCATGTTGCCCCCCCCCCCTCCATACCTCTCCCTTTTTAATATGATCCCGCCATCTTCTTCCTGGTCCTCCTCGTGTTCTTTGTCCTGTCCGTGGTTGCCATTCAGTGCAGCCTTTTATCGTATCATTCATCCTTGCAATTCCACTTCTGTTGTAGCCTGAATGTTGCTTTTTTTGTTTGAGGTCATGAAAACCCTTGACAACAACCCTTGAAAGGATTGAAAACGACATCTTCGGCCACCTCCCCAGCGAAAAAACAACAACAACAACAACAACCAAAACCACCACACAAGTTACGAACGAAATAAAAAAATCCCAGATGCAAACGACCGTCGGGACTCCACATTTTCCATATGATAGCAATTTACTTCAGTTTACCTTGACACGGCGGTGGCGTTTCATCACCTTGAAAATTTGAAGATTATGCATGAAAGGAACTTGCAACAATCTTGAGTGAACACAAGCAAGTTAGTTTTAATTAGAAATGAATTCTGACTGTTAAATCGTTGAGCATCTTATTGGAAAGTCTAGTGATCCAAGCCGTAACCGCACTATGAACAGCGTTAGATCTGTTTAAATAGGGATGGGAATTCTCAGGAAAGTTCCTGATTTCAGGATTTTTGAACTCTTTTTTCCTTAGTAAATACTTTATAAAAATGTTTGTGAATTGGCTTTGGTGCATGTGTCTGTTGAGGTTGGCATTGACGTCTTTTGTCAAAAGTTTAGGAAATGTTTCTGTCAGTAGTTCCTGTCCCTGTGTTTACCTTGGACGTTTACTGTGTGTTTTTATGTATTTGTGTGGTAGTTGGCTGCAGTTTGACACTGCAGAACGCCGAGCTAGCCAGCTGATTGTTGCAAGTTATTTGTACCTCTAGTTTACGTGCGCTTTTTGTGGCTCCACGGAGCGACCTCTTTTATAGTTGAAAATAAGATTTTTGGGAAACCCGGCGAGCTGAATGTAGGTCAGCCATCAAAAAGAGTGGTGAGTGGACAACGTAAGGCAAACAACTGGCCATGAGTAAAGCTCAGACTACTCATACCAACTGACTTGTACGAAATGCAATGTTTGTCTCACCAAAGAGCAAGGTTAACGTCACAGAATTCGGGAATTATTGGTAAAAGTGGTGAAGCTAGAGAGTATGTATTTATAGAGAGATCTCACTTCTGTCAAATCGAGAAACTAGGTCGCTGCGGTAAACAAGAAATTGAATAATTGAAAGAGACTGCCTTCACCAAAGATAGTCTGCATATCTATTTACTGCGGTTTGTTCATATTTTTGGGTTGATTGAAACTATTTAGAACCGTTTGTAAGTTCTTACGCCCCGTGGAAATACACAAATGGATATTGTTTACCGCAGCGACCTACTTTCCGCTCCATGTTAACAATGGTTTCACGGCTCCTCCCATGTCTCACAGTGCAAATCGACCAGTAGTGAAACCTCTCTGTACCTACATACACTCTGTTGAAGCCCATTGAAACATCTCAGCGGGGAATTTATGATTTGTGTTATTCAATTTTCCTGTCCTATCATTCTGCTATTTTCTGTCTGTCGTCTCGCTTCTCCCTACTACATGTACAATATGTATGGCTGCTATCCTTCGACATCTTTCTCTGAACTCAAACTTCTGATTTCAAAGCCGGTGGTTAGTGGACGCTTTCTGTGGGATCTTATGTCCTGTTATTCTGCTGTACGAGATTGAATGAGATTATTATGTTGTTCAACATGAAAAGTCTACAGACAGAGAACATATGCTGTACACACGTCGTCACTCCTAAACCGATAAATGCTTAACACTTTTTTGAGGGCAAATTAAGTTGATAATATCGGCACCTTGCAATGTAGTTCGCGTATTTCCATGGCAAAATAAAGTATGTTATATAAGTCTTTCACAGAAGCAAGGTCCACAACTGAAAGCTAGTTTCAGATTTCCAGAGAAAAGAGTTCTTCACGCTTACTCAAAAATGTTAAAAATGACATAGGCCTTTATTGTATGAGTGTGACGCAATCTACTCATTCAGATTCTTGTCTGACCATGTAGCAAACCTGGTAACCAATGAATTTCGCATACATGAACTTAAATACGACCCCCCCCCCCCTTTCCTCAACTCCCGACTCTATAAACATACATTAAATAAACACTGCAGTCTACTAATGGTTAGCTGGCGGGCACCTCTTGCAAGGTATCCGAATCTGTCCACCCATTCGGCTAAATTCTGGCTACCGTCTGGCTTTTTCATCGCATAAGGCGGGCGTTGTCGTGTGGACGCACGCCCTTTCTTGCTGAGACTCAGACATACTCTTCACCTTTCAAAAACCACAACAACAGCAACAAATAGATCGTGAAAAACCCACGGGCTCAAAGCAACAGAAAAGTTTGTGGCACAGAGAAAACACATACCGAACCCAGAAACACTATCGTTGCGAGAGAAAGGCCATCAATACAGTCATCCAGGCGTGACTACATTGAAGTGCAGTTTTGGAATACATTAATAATGATAATAATGGATGGCATTTATATTGCGCATATCCATTGCCGTTAGAAATGCTCTATGCGCATTAGCTCGTGTGAAAACGTCACTGCGTAAAGTATCCTGAGATTTCAAGAAAAATAATTAAAATTAAAAAATAAATGGAGAAAACAAAAACTGCGCTATGGGGGCTATACTGAGCCAAAAGGTTGAGAATCATTGAACCCCACATTGCCTTCATACAACCTTAAAATGTGTGCTTTGTTCTGAACTGAGAGATTGTAGAAAGAGTTTGTGGCAATAGAAATATTCTGAAACGACAAAAGGTGGTTCGGTTGTTTAAAAAAAAAAAAAAAAACCACATTACATGAGAGATGATGTTTGGACCCTGGACAGGCTGAATTGGCGTAGGTACCTCATCTATGACCGTGTTTTTCGTGCATATACGAAGAAAGCACTGTCTATGCCTGCGGACCCATGGAAGAATTAGTTTCTGATGTGGATCCGCAACGCCTCCTGTCCTTTCTGATAGATCTACCTACAAGTTGATTTAATAACTTTTATACTCGCTCCCAAAACCTTTTGCAGATCTATACTATAATTAAACTTTTTTTTTTTCTTTGTCTTATTTTTTTAACGTAGGAATATCGGTGATCCAGTTCGACACGGTTGTGTCCAGTTGAAATCATCCAGTGACAATGAATACAAGATGTTCAAAATGCCAACGAAGTAGTCGTATAATTCATTCCACACATCATTGAAATCAAAAGGAACTTAGGTACATGTATGCATGACGTCACAGAGTGTTCTTATTTTGTTCTTCCGACACTAAAGATGGCCGGTGGATCAGCTGATGAGCGTAACTTCGAGATATCTCTAAACGGTTAAAATGCCTGCTAGTTGCGTTGTAGTTGATTTTTATGACAGGGGTGGAAAGGATGGATCCAGGCTGGTCAGATTTCCCACCTTCCGTGTAAACAAGAGAAAGGAAGTGAAAGAATTGACCGAACGTCTCCCATTGAGCATGTACACACGTGCCATTGCTTACTGTAGCGAACTACTTTTAGCTTGCCGCCGGTTGGTTCGTGGCGCCTCCCGTGCCCCGCAGTGCAAATCAGCTAACGGATCAAAATCAGTGCCACAATCGCCATTTGTGATGGGTAGGTCCGGACACTAAAGATGGCGGGTATGAGCATTCTGCCTATTGCACAGGATTAATCTTTTCAGTCCTCCAGTTGATGGTAATTTTCCTCACAAAACTGCATGATAATGGCCATTGATGTTAACAAATGGCTGGGGATCGTAATCTGACTACAAAACCCAACAGTGAGAAAATAGCTGTGGTCTTTGGACACCTGTAAGTTAAAATGTAAAAACCACAATCGCCGTTTACTTTCCTAATCAGCATCGGTGGTAATTTAATGTGTATGATGTGAACACCCAGTATCGTCCACTGATAACTGCTTGTGAAACTGTATCGTTGTCCTTGTGGACGGTATCAGATAAGGCAAAATGAGAAGCAATTCACGATTCCTTGAGGGAAATTCACGTGCGTAGAGCGTTTAAGAGCACAGACGTGGTACATACACGCATCTTACACATCATTGCAGAAACATACTAACTCAGTAGTAGGCATATTACGTGAAGCAACTTGCCATGGAACCTTATTGAAAAAAAATAATGTCACCCAGCTACCTGCATGTATATGTTGTTGAGGAGAATTGCGAAGAGCAACAAGGAACTTTTTGTGTTTCTCAATTTGCTTGATGTATATTATTCCGTTGCTCCTGGGACTCGGAATTTCATGGAACATGAGATGGTAGCCGTCCACGAGGAATGCGAAACAGACTTGGCCAGTGAAATAAGGTTATTATTTTTTCCTGTTTTTTTTTGTTTTTTGTAAGAAAAACAAACTGACAACAGTGATTAAATACATGTATTTTCCACCCCGTTCTCTTCAACTGTTCCAATCCAAACTTTTTGAGTCCAATCCTTCCCAAAAATGCCATGTATTTAAAGGGCAATGCTTTTTAATCAAAACAAACGGCGCGGGCATAAAGAGCTTGCTGCCACAAGTAGACATCTTTTGGAATTTTGAACTCTCTATCCATGAATAAAAAATGCTGGATAGACTTTTATATACGAAAATATTCTCAGAAAATGGGCCTTTAAATTCTTGGTTTTATTTTTTGTTTTGAGGAGGGGGGGGGGGGGGTAAACGTTTTATATCTTCATTAGGATTTTTCTGTCCGACGATTTGAATGAAATCATTAAAAAATATTCTAAAATATCATTCTATGTGTGTAGATATGAGAGTGATACTTTACATAATGAGCAGACAAACGTCAGTATTGCATATTTTGCCTGTGTGATTAAACCCGAGCCATCGCTCCGCCCGACTCGACCCATAATGTCAACTGATTTAACGTTTTTTTATCGTAGAAAAACTAAAGAACTCCTTGGAATTCCCAGTGCGTCAATCATCTCCAAGAACTTCGAGTTTTGCAGTGCGTCACAGATTTAAAAAAAAAAAAAATGAAGAAAGTTGGTACAGGACTGAGCACAGACAAACTACGTCAGATTCATACAGGAAAATCTCACTGATGGATTTTGCTTAGCCACATACACTTTCAAATGGACGTTAGGGTGGTATCGACCTGAAACCTGAAAAGATATCGATATCACCAGTTCCTGTAAGAACGTTTTGGAATTTGGCTTCCATTACTTAAACTGGTATTCAATATTTTTGTACGGTGCTGGGGCATGACACAAGTACTGTATTGTATTTCATAATTGCCTTTTTGGTCCTTCATAAATATCATCTCAAGATTTTACATTTGTGTTCGTTAAATAGGAATTTGGCCCTCTTTGAAAAGTTGATTTGTCGGTTAGCGATGTCTTGTAAAGACTTCCCTGTGCAGATCAGCGACCTTCAGCTAGTCCAGTCTTATACTTGTCTACATGTAGGTCATCGATCACGCATTCCCACTCTGGCGTGCGCACGTGCATGCACAAACAAACACGTACACACATTATAATGTGTGTCATATTTTACGAAAGTTCCCAGCCATGTTTCTTCATGTACTAAGCCTGTTATTGAGTTGTGATATTGTATTTATGTAGTTATGCGTCAGATGTATGTACAATCATGTATTATGTAATATGTGCTCTTAAAAGCTCTATGAAGATGAATTTCTCTCATGGGGTAGTAAAGTGTCTCTTATGTTATCTTCTGTTATAAGTAAATTGTATTGGTTTAGTTTACCTCTTAAAAGGCGAAACCTGTCAGATAAGAAGAGACATATTGGAGATGTTTGAGACTGTTCAAATGTTGAGTGAGCTGAAACATGCGTGAACGTTTATATACCAGTTATTTTAGGTCTTTATTTTACGCAGTTCGCTGCCCTTGGCATTCACACCTCACTTTGCCTTGTTTTCATTTGCCTTGTTCTTGTGTTTGTGTGGTAGGGATTTGCCTTGTTCTTGTGTTTGTGTGGTAGGGATTTGCCTTGTTCTTGTGTTTGTGTGGTAGGGATTTGCCTTGTTCTTGTGTTTGTGTGGTAGGGATTTGCCTTGTTCTTGTGTTTGTGTGGTAGGGATTTGCCTTGTTCTTGTGTTTGTGTGGTAAGGATTTGCCTTGTTCTTGTGTTTGTGTGGTAGGGATTTGCCTTGTTCTTGTGTTTGTGTGGTAGGGATTTGCCTTGTTCGGCCTGCTGTTCTCAACTTTCAACTGCCAAGGCATCTTTAACGTACACAACATGCACGCGGGCCACTCGAGTTTTTTCGTCCTTATCTGAGAAGACTAGGTGCTCAGTCCTACCTCCCATAGGATCAGGGACAGGAAAATATGAGATAAAAATCCCAAAATTCCAATATGCCTGCACCGACGGACCGGGATTCGAACCCGGTACCTTCGGCACGGGAAGCGAGCCCTTTGCCTCTAGACCACCGAGTCACCATTATGTTCGCTAGAACACACACGGACGTTTATATACCACTGGCAGTTTTTCTTATCTGTAGATTTTTTTTTTTATTGTTGTTTAAATTAAGAATCAAGGAAAGGGAAGAGACACAAATCTTTACCCATGGGTTAAACTTGACGAAGTTTTTGAAATGAGTTAGGCCATTTTGTCACCCACTTTAGGCCAGTGACTTTCATAATGGCGGAGCATCGCAGTGTTGTCAATTTTTTTTAATGTATCGTTTCTTCTCTCTCTCTCTCTCTCTCTCTCTCTCTCTCTCTCTCTCTCTCTCTCTCTCTCTCTCTCTCTCTCTCTCTCTCTCTCTCTCTCTCTCTCACCCTCTCTTTTTCTTTCATTCTCCTAATGTCTCCATTCTCTCTCTCTTTTTTTCTTTGTTCTCTGCCACTTTCTCACCCTTTCTCTCTGTGGTATCTGCCGGTCTGCATCTCTTTTGATCTCGCTCACTCTCTCGATCATTCTATCACTCTGTCTATCATTCCCTTTCTCTTCCTTTCTCGTTCTCTCTCTCCCTTTCTATGACCCTCTCTTTTTTTCTCCCTGCCTTCTTCCCCTCTCTCTCACTCTATGTGTGTGCGCGGGTGTGTATAGGGACATGTAAATTTTACATGAAAAAATTTGATTTAAGGTTAACGTTAATCTTACGACATCATTATTTTGATCAAGACCTTGCTAGTGAACATCGATTTTAGCCTGAACAGAGTATTCAGTATCGCCCACTGGATTATTGCTTACCAAGCCGTTTGGCGTGTAGTAGAGTTTGGCATCACCGCCAAGAAATGCAACAAGGAAAAGAAATCCCCCCCCCCCCCCCCAAATGTCTGAAATTGCATGCGTGTTTTTTTGGCTCGAAACCTCAGATAGTTCGAGTGCTGCGTGTGCAATTGTTGTTTCTATTCTTAGCCAAGAGAGAACATCGTGGGATGAGAACTAGCGCTCGGGTTGGCAGGGTAAATGCGCTAACATTTCGCTGAGAATGTTGTTGCAAGTACGAACGTCCCCTATGTCTTATGTTCTAGGGGTATGTAGTACCCCTGGTTCCTATTTTATATTTTGAAGCCTTTTTTGACTCCGAAGCTATAGAGCTTCTTCCGAAATACTCCTTAGAACAGCCCTAATTAATAATTCCTTCAGATTTTCTTTTTGTTTTCCTCCATTTTATTTGTTGAAAGGGTTGGGGTGGGGGGGGGGGGGCAGGGCTAGGGATTCGATAAGATTTTGAGTTGAGGATAAAGACGGGATTAGGGATGGGTAGTTATACGTGCGTGCCTCTAGTGCAAAACGCTTGGGGCGCGTACGTACTTACTACAACATCCTTTGGCTGAATGTGCTTAGATTTTTGTTTGTGTGTGTGTGTGTGTGTGTGTGTGTGTGTGTGTTGAGGTCCCTGTCACTGGGCTGGCTTCACCCACGGGATCTGCTGGTGGGGTTGGGTGGGAGAGAGAGAAAGGGGGGGGGGGAACTGCTTATTCTAATTATCCATCCAGATTTAGCGTTTGTTGATGAGGTTCTGTACATGATATCCATATGCGCTGTTTCCGCACACGTGAAAGCATTCTGTCTGTTTCACTACGTGCAGGTTTTTTTTTTTGACGTTTCCATTTCCATTTCTTCACACATGAAAACCCAACTTAATCCGGCGAGATCAAATCAAAAATGGCTGTGGTTATAAGTATGTACGCCTCCAAAGCGTTTCGGCCTTGGGGCGCGTACTAATAAGTACATGTACCTATCTATAACCCCTTCCTGATCCTCAACCCTAAATCTTATCGAACCCCTAACCATATCCCTTACCCTTTCATCCAAAAAAAAATACATAAAATTTGAAAGAATAATAGTAGGAAACAAGATTTTGGGGAAAACCCAGCTAGTTGAATGTAGGTCAGTCATCAAATAAGAGTGGTGAGTGGAGAAGGTGAGGCAAACAGCTGGCCATGAGTAAAGCTCAGACTACTCATATCTACTGACTAGTACGAAATGTATAGACTCACTTAAGAGCAAGGTTATGGTCACATAACTTGGGAATTTTTTGGTAAAATTGGTGAAGCCTATTAATTCAGGCTGTCGTTAGAAGTATTTCGGGGGGGGGGGGGTGCTCTCTAGCCTTGGAGTCACAAAAGTCTTTAAAATACGTAGCCTTAGGGCACAAAAACTTGGGGGACGTACGTACTTGTAACAATATTCTCCAAACAAACAGACAAACGCTCGAGCAGAAAGTTCAAACACCCAGGTATCATAATGTGTTATTATCATTTTCCGGGTGGCACAGGTATTGCATGTGATTTAATCGTTTACGTATGTATCGAAACGGTGTAATCATGGCAAATAGATTAGAGAGATCAACAGAAAATGCTAAATATAACTCGATATCGATACACCAACATTCTAACTGACGTAATAGGAATGTCCTGGGTTAAAAATATCTGTGATGTAGGTGAGTAATCGGTTAGTTTGTGCTGGAGTTGCCATGAAAATAGCTCTGTCAGTTTGACCTTGTTGTCACCTGCTGGTGTTACTTTTACCCTCGGGTGGAATGTTCTAGGGACATACCCGTGCAGGACCGAAATCTGTCTGTCTGTGTCTGTCTATCTCTCTCTCCTTCTTTCTTTCTTTCTTTCTTATCTCTTTCTCTCTCTCTCTCTCTCTCTCTCTCTCTCTCTCTCTCTCTCTCTCTCTCTCTCTGCCTCTCTGTTTCTCTGTCTCTGTGCATCCCTTCCGTGCCTCTCCGCTCTCTCTCTGTGCCCCTGTCTATCTCTCCTTCTTTCTCCTCCTTACTTCTTCCGCTTCCTCTCCTTCTCTCTATTTCCTCTTTCTCTCTTTCTTTCTGTGTGCTCCTCTCTCTCCCCCCCCCCTCTCTCTCTCTCTCTCTCTCTCTCTCTCCTTCCCCCTCTCTCTCTCTTCTTTGCCCCGCTGTCCATGTCATTACTCACACACCCGCACACACACACACGCTCATATGTTTGTTTACATACATGTACACACGTACACGCATACACACAGACATATGTACACATGCGTACAGGTACACACGCACTCTCCACGCATACACACACTAGTTCATATTTATAAAAACACGTGCATACACACCATGACCAGTTCACACGTACACATACACAAAACATACAGACACGAGAACACACACACATACACACCTGCGCTGGAAGGTTTTCAAAACGCGGGTAGATAAACGTGAAAAACATAAAATATACTAGCATGAAATAATTCATACCGGGGGGGGGGGGGGTGTTCACGCACGTGTGTCACCCCTGGGCTGGTTCCGTTGTACACGCAGGTAGAGAGGCAGAGGCTACACAGGGGTGGCGTGAGGCTGAGACAAATGCAAGATGTGTGCTTTACTCATACAGCATTCCTGGCTACATGTGGGCTGGCGGGGGGGGGGGGGGGGGCTGGGAGTCGAACGGTAAGATGGAAGAGCCGGTATAAAGGTAAAAGCGAAGGCATGGAGCATACTTTTGAAAAAAAAACAATGCAGTGGTAATTTTCTTCCAAGAGTGATCAGTCCTGCCCAGAATTCTTGCCTCTGGAATTTCACTTTACATGTTGTGTAGACACGCGGGTATCGGCGTTATTTTCTTAGCACCAGATTTTTAACTCCGTATGTTTAATGTGTTGCTTTGTGTCTTGTTTTATCACTGTGTAAAATCCTACATAATCCAATCTCATCCGCTCGCTCATTCACTCACTCACTCACTCACTCACTCACTCACTCACTCACTCACTCACTCACTCACTCACTCACTCACACTCACTCACTCACTCATTCACACTCACTCTCTCACTCACTCACTCACTCACTCACTCATTCACTCACACTCACTCACTCACTCATTCACACACTCACTCAGTCACTCACTCTCACTCACTCACTAACTCACTCTCATTCACTCACTCACTCACTCACACTCATTCACACATTCACTCACTCACTTACTCTCATTCACTCACGCACTCACTCTCATTCACTCACTCACTCACACTCATTCACTCACTCACTCACACTCATTCACACACTAACTCAGTCACTCACTCTCACTCACTCACTCACTCACTCACTCTCATTCACTCACTCACTCACACTCGCCCACTCTCTCACTCACTCACACTCATTCACACACTCACTCAGTCACTCACTCTCATTCACTCACTCACTCACTCACTCACTCACACTCATTCACACATTCACTCACTCACTCACTCTCATTCACTCACACACTCACTCTCATTCACTCACTCACTCTCTCACTCACTCACACTCATTCACACAATCACTCAGTCACTCACTCTCATTCAATCACTCACTCACTCACTCACTCACTCACTCACTCACACTCATTCACACATTCACTCACTCACTCACTCTCATTCACTCACACACTCACTCTCATTCACTCACTCACTCACACTCACTCACTCTCTCACTCACTCACACTCATTCACACACTCACTCAGTCACTCACTTTCATTCACTCACTCACTCACTCACTCACTCACTCACACTCATTCACACCTTCACTCACTCACTCTCATTCACTCACACACTCACTCTCATTCACTCACTCACTCACACTCACTCCCTCTCTCACTCACTCACACTCATTCACACACTCACTCAGTCACTCACTCTCATTCACTCACTCACTCACTCACCCACTTCGTCAGTTGTTTTTACAACGCAGGGTGGGAAATTAAAAAAAAAAACACCACTCAAACGAGAAAGGAATGGTAAATAACAATGACATTTCCTGGCTGAATTATTTCGTGGTTGGTCGTTTTGTGAGTGTGTGTGTGTGTGGGGGGGGGGGAGACCAGGAAGAGACAACATGACCATTTAAACATTATAAAGTGGTGCTACTCAAGTGAATTCACTTCCTCGTCAGCGACGGGGAAACAGGCTGGAGGATGTCATAAGCCAAACCTTCGTCAGCAGTGAGCTCTTTTCTCCGTTTACAGCGGAAGGCTGGTGGAGTTTAGCGTGTTTATTGCCCTGTTCAGTTTGAGACATTGTGGTTAAAGCGATGTTAAGTTTGTATCGCAAACTAAATTGAAATCTTAAGTGGTAGTACCCTGAGCCGAGACACAGAATACCAAGAGGAACCATTCCTTTTGCCACAATATGTCCACAAACTGCGCGCGTGTAAATATGGTGGGTACTAATGTGTTTCGTTCAATTGTGATAGGGATGCGGTGCGCATTGTTACGTTGTTGACGTCGATCATACGCGCGCAAATCAATGGACGGAATGTGGCGAGTTGATTTGTCGCGGTGTCCTTTGACTCGGCCGCCATATAGCTAGCAGTTTCTGAGTATGACCAGTGGAAGATCGCGGATCAGCAATCATCATTTGAAAGAGAATTATATTATACTGTTCACCACTATACAGCGCCTATTCGAAGGCCTGGCGTCCTGTAGCCGATTTTGATGTAATTGGGTGATGTCGTCACGACGTTGTGAGTCAGTGAGACCCAACTAGTTGGAGGGTGCGCCAGATCTCATTGCAAACTTAATATGGTGATGTCATCACCCAGCCAGTTGGCCGATAAAAATACTTGTATGTCACAGTGCATGCCCGGCCTAATTAGGTTAATTTTTCCCACACCACACCACACCACACCACACCACACCACACCACACCACACCACACCACACCACCCACGCCACGCCACGCCACACCACACCACACCACACCACACCTCACCACACCACGCCACGCCACGCCACACCACACCTCACCACACCACACCACACCTCACCACGCCACGCCACACCACACCACGCCACACCACGCCACGCCACGCCACACCACGCCACACCTCACCACACCACGCCACACCACACCACACCACACCACACCTCACCACGCCACGCCACACCACACCACGCCACACCACACCACGCCACGCCACGCCACGCCACTTTCCCTTCCCACCCCTACCCCCTTTTTTTCTGCACTCCCGACACCCAGGGCAGACATGGCTTGATGCCACGAGTCACCATTACTGAATACAGAGTGTAGTGTCAAAGATGCAAAACCGACACCGACGCATGCTAGCCACAGAGTAGAAATCGTTTCAACCCACTCCGTGAGCCAGTATGCCGGCACTGCGGGTCCCCGCAGGAGACAGTCGAGCACATCCTGACAGAGTGCCAAAGACTAAAACAACTCAGATCCCGCTACCTCCCAAATACCCCGACAGTCTCTAACTGCCTTTACGGGGCCGTAAACCAACTTAAGAATACTGCCATATTCGCCATCGCCGTCACGAGTGAAAACTCGATCGGCCAGGGATGAGCACTCGAGCCACAGAGTAGGGATACTACGAGAAGCGAAAAGAGCCCACTTCTCGTGACTACAGGAAGTATGGGTACCGCCATTTTGGATGAAGTGCAACTTCATGTGACCCATTCGGCGGTAAACGATGCCCGTCTGTACATTTCCACGGGGAGTAAGGGCTTATAAACGCTCTAAATAGTTTCAGTCAACCCAAAAATTTGAACAAACTACAGTAAACAGATACCAACACTGCTAATGGTGAAGGCAGTCTCTTTCAATTCTTGTTACCGCCGTGACCTAATTTCTTGATTTGGCGGAAGTGAGATCTCTGTCTAACTGCATACTCTCTGGTGTTACATATATAATTAGAACATCTTTTGCGCGCGTGCCTAGTTACGAACAATTGATCTCATCCAAAATGGCGCAGGGTACTCAAAACTGACGACGTAGTCCTGCCTTGTATCGCCACTGGCGATATGTCTATTCTGTGGTGCTAGTAGAGAGTATGTGTTTATGGAGAGATTTTCACTTCCGCCAAAAACTAGGTCGCTGCGGTAAACAAGAATTGAAAGAGATCGTCTTCACCAAAGATAGTGTGCATATAATCTGTTTACTGTGGTTTGTTCATATTTTTGGGCTGATTGAAACTATTTAGAGCCGTTTGTAAGTTCTTACACCCCGTGGAAATGCACAAACTAGTATTTGTTTACCGTAGTGACATACTTTCCTCTTGATGCCAACAATAGTTTCGGAGAGCCTCCATTATCTCGCAGTGCAAATCGACCAGTAGTGAAAACGCTCTGTACGTACCTACTCGCTGGTGCTCGCCTCTATCTAGCAGTGAGGACCGGAGCGCAATGGACGCCGTGGACAAGTACACTGAAGCAAAGAGTTTCACTTTTTTATACGTCATTTTCTGTTAAACATCGGAGCAGAGCAGATGCTGGGGACAAGATCACTCAATGGGAACATGAAACTAAGACGCGATAGCGACACGGCAGCAGGTATATGCGTCTAGCCTTATTGAAACCCAGCGGCACTGATCCAGTTTGCCAGCCCACCAAGATGGGCTGGTGCACGAATAGGCTTACATGGGGGGGGGGGGTATCGTAGTTACCAAGCCCTGAATGTCACAGCCAGTTGCTACCGGCAAAACGTACACCCAAGAAATAATGGCAGGATTTAGTAAGAAAATACATGAATGATCGGAAATTAAGGTATGCATTTCTTGCCTGCCAGCAGTTGTCTATGCCGTTCCGTGCTTGGTGTGATACCACCCTTAGAATGGACGTTTCGCCCCAGGGCAGCTGACATTCAATCTTGCATCCTCTCGCTGTATTTAAATCCGGGCATCTCTTTATATCTCTTTGGATTGATATTTTCTCGCTAGCTACGACGTCCAGTGTCGGAGTGAATGGGTTCTGACTATGAACTGCTGACGGATAGGATTTCCTAGGTCGGTTTGAATGAGAAGTAGATGATGAGAGGTTTAATGATGATGAGGTTGTGGTGGTCGTGCGGGTAGAACTGAAAGAGAAAGGAAATTGCCATGGGGAGGTGATATTGCTGACCAATAAGGATTGGATTTGTCTGGTGTTGAAAGGCAGCATGATTGAGATGTTGGGTGAGCCTTTCAGATTATGAAATAAGAAGCTTATTGGCAAAAGTTAGTCTCAAGGGTGTAAATCTTTCAGATTTTCTCTGATTTCAGACTTTTTCATTTTGTTGAATTTTGAGGGTAAATTCCTAGATCTAGAGCTAAATCTATCATTATTTTTAGTTATTTCAGGTTGTTTTTGTTTCCTTTATTCACTGATAATATAGTTTTTCAACAGTAAAAAATCGAAACCTAAAAACTACAAATAAGAACAGCTAATTTCACAACTACATTAATACTATTGTCGCGACATTGGTTTGCTATCTGTACGACGAATTTTCAGAGGAAAATTCTCTGACGGTCGAGTTTCCTTCACTATCGTTAGTCCGAGAATCTCCGAGGTTTCAGAGAAAAAATCTCTGACGGACGAGTTTCCTTCACTATCGTTAGTACGAGAATCTCCGAGGTTTCAGAGAAAAAATCTCTGACGGACGAGTTTCCTTCACTATCGTTAGTACGAGAATCTCCGAGGTTTCAGAGAAAAATTCTCTGACGGACGAGTTTCCTTCACTATCGTTAGTCCGAGAATCTCCGAGGTTTCAGAGAAAAATTCTCTAACCCACGAAAATAGCTTAGGCGTTTCATTTTCAGAGAATTTTTTCAAATGTCATTTACACCCCTGTAGTCTATGTGAATTAGTTGGCGCGTTGACCTCCGGGCTTTACATGCACATATCATTTTGATTATAAAACTTGATTTTGGACCAGCGTTGTGTGAAAAGGGATCGTTCATTTTGGATGTTTTTTTGTTGTTTTTTTTGGAGGTAATTTTAGTATTGCCAAAGTTTATTCTCGCGTATTTCTGTTTGGCAAAGATTTGTGCATTTGTCATTTTAACGGCTAGGCACCCATTGCAAACAGTGGAAGTGTGTATATATGTCTCCTTTTTCTTCCTCGTCTTTTATTCTCTCTCTCTCTCTCTCTCTGTCTCTCTCTCCTTTTTTTTTAACCTCTTTTGTTCGCCCTCCAAATCTTATCATTAAATTATGCAGGAGTTAACGATTGTAAACGATTGTGCTGCTGATGCGCGTCAACCCAAAGTCAGACATAAATTTATGAACTCGGATAAAAATTTGCAGTCCACTCCCCGGCCACTCCCACCCGGTTCAGTTCCTGGCCACCATGGATGGAAGACGAGTTGCCAGGTGGTGCCACGGAATGCCAAAATCCGGTCATTGTTTGGGTTACCAATTACTAGCGCCTCACTTGCTCACGTCTCTGGTTGCATAAGGTAGCCCTTTGTCCAAGTAAATACCTGCGCGAGACTGTTTATATTTACAAGGACGTATGTGCGTGTGTGTATTTATGCGGGGGTGCGCGCGCTTGTGTTTATGTCTGACCAAATTAGCGAGGATGAGAATGTTGATGGAAGATGAGTAATTGAGCGTGCTGCAACATCAATCAAAGGGGATGAATGGCCGTTCGTCCTCAGCATTTTCCTCGGCGCTGATCCCCCATTATATCTCCCAGGGTAACAGGCACCTGGCTGGCCGCGGGGATTGACCAATCGAGGGAATGGAAGTTTTGCCTTTGAGACGGAGTACAGAGTTCGGGGTTGAATTTGCAGAAAGCACGACGGCATCGCGACGGTCACTGTGTGCTGGGAAGAAGCAAAAACGGTAGATGGGATATACCAGAGCGATAGGACAGAGGGAGACCTTACCAGGTAGTCGGCAGAATGATGGTCAGAAGGTGACCTTACCACACAGAATATAGCAGAATGATACCGACTGATAGGACAGAATATAGCAGAATGATACCGACTGATAGGACACAGAATATAGCAGAATGATACCGACTGATAGGACACAGAATATAAAGAATGATACCGACTGATAGGACACAGAATATAGCAGAATGATACCGACTCATAGCACACAGAATATAGCAGAATGATACCGACTCATAGGACAGAAGGAGATCTTACCATTTAGAATATAGCAGAATGATGCCGACTGATAGGACAGAAGGAGATCTTACTATTTAGAACATAGGAGAATGATACCGACTGATAGGACAGAAGGAGATCTTACCATTTAGAATATAGCAGAATGATACCGACTGATAGGACAGTAGGAGATCTTACCATGTAGAATATAGCAGAATGATACCGACTGTCCACTTTCCCCCTTCATCCTATAACTAAAATTTCCACTTTCCCCCTTCACCCTATAACTGAAATTTCCACTTTCCCCCTTCACCCTGTAACTGAAATTTCCACTTTCCCCATATATATAACTAAAATTTCCACTTTCCCCCTTCACCCTGTAACTAAAATTTCCACTTTCCCCCTTCAACCTATAACTGAAATTTCCACTTTCCCCCTTCACCCTATAACTGAAATTTCCACTTTCCCACTTCATCCTATAACTAAAATTTCCACTTTCCCCCTTCATCCTATAACTAAAATTTCCACTTTCCCCGGCCCTTCATCCTATAGGTGAAATTTCCACTTTTCCCCTGCATCCTATAATTGAAATTGCCACGTTCCCCCTTCATCCTATAACTGATATTTCTACTTTCCCACTTCATCCTATAACTGATATTTCTACTTTCCCACTTCATCCTATAACTGATATTTCCACTTTCCCACTTCATCCTATAACTGATATTTCTACTTTCCCACTTCATCCTATAACTGATATTTCTACTTTCCCACTTCATCCTATAACTGAAATTTCCACTTTACCACTTTATCCTGTGACTTAAATTTCCATCTCCCCGTTCATCCCACGAATAAATTTTCCACTCCCCCCCCCCCCCCTTTTCATCCCACGAATAAAAAATTTATCAAGATGAGGATACATGCAACTCCTAGAATAGAAATGATCTTCGCTGACAGCTAGGCTGTTTACCGACAGAAATCTTTGTTCTGGGAGCCTGGACAGCGCAGTCAAACACACAGCCTTCACTTATCTTATTCATACGATGTAATTTTCATTATCTGAAATACCCGCCCTCCCCCACGCCGGCGAGTCTTGGTTGTGAGCCACAGTATGTCCAGCTCAACATTAAAATGGAGTTATCATTGCCAGCTTCCGCAGTGCGCAAGCGCAGGCAACCGTGTCGCCATGGCAACAAAAGAGTCACAGACGGTGTGCACTGTGCCTGGCAAATGGCGTAAAACTCTTCACTTACAATACCTTTAATGTGCACAGCCGTTTAAAATGCTTTTATTACGTGCCATGTTGGTGTTTTTGTGGGTGTGTATGTAGTTTGTACGCGTGTGTGTTCAGTGTTCTGGCATGCCCGTGAACGTTGTTGTAAAGGCTGTTGTTATGAGTACGTACGGTCCCCACGTGTTTTACGTTAGGGGCACGTAACGTATACGTACATATATATATCCTTAATCCAGACCGTATCCTCAGCCCTGAATCTTCTTGAATCCCTAACAAAAACAAAATTTGAAAGAATAACTAATTCAGGCAGTTGTTAGGAGCATTTCCGAAGGAGCTCTCTAGCTCTGAAGTCACAGAAAGCTTTAGAATACGAACCGCCAGCGGAAAGAAAAAAACGGGGGACTTACGTACTTTTGACAAATTCTATCGTAAAAGACGTAATTCTCGAAGTACGGGCCGTGAAGTAGGGCATTGTAAGTATACAGTAGACCTACGGATCGAATAGATCAAAGATTCCCGACTGGAACGTTGTAGTCATTACTGAAATCACACTGACAGAAAACCCTTGATCCGCGTCCGCCCCCAGACCGGGGGTTTCCCAGACATTGTTGACGTCCAGATCGATAGGTCACCCAGTCTGTTGGCTCGTTAGTCTTGCCAGCCACTCCGGACAACCCCTGAGCCAACCCGACCAAGCAGTTAAGCTCTTGATGAATTACAATTTAGCTATACTTGGACAACCCAGTTCAAATAACAAACTTTTTGTTTTTTCATATTATATTTTTAACACATCACGACTTTAATTTTTGTTTGTTCTACCTCCATTTTCTGAAAACCTGGAGATTTTTTAGTATGTGGCAGAGGCATGACGAAGCTGCACGTTGACACTTGTTTAAAATGCTTTTTGGCACTTATCAAGCTGTTTCACAATTCCGATTTATTCTTACTGCTATCTCTTTTGCATACTATCAAAGCCGCCAATGTTCAACGCCAAATTTCTCGGTTGTACAAAAAGTGGTGTTGAAACTATGAAGCACCAACGTCGCGACGCGAAGGATATGTTTCTTGTCAGCATTTATCGACCCGCGATCTATGAATCATTTGGATTGAACTGGTCACTGCCATATTGACTCAGAGAGATGGTTTTAATTCGGTAATAAATCAACTACGTGGACCGGATTATTGAAATTTGGTGTATTCACCTAACATGTGGTGAGTATAATGGTCATCAGGTCATTTGGGGACAAAAGGTCAACCAACTGACCACTGTTGTGATTTAAGCATTCTACTTTGTGAGTCGCCTTTGACCCGGACTTTTCATATAATTATAGCAGTGTAATTTTTCATATTGCTTTCTGTCTCATAGGTCACCTCTGACCCATACACGTCATATAGCAGTATATATAATTATATTATACTAGATGAAGTTCCCGGCATTATCCGGGATAAACCTGTGAACCCACCATTCTATCTCTGTCTCTCTCTTTGGTCTACAAAGCTTCCCATAAACTACAGTCTTACTATAAATTTCATGCGCTCCAAGGCACTACTCACTCATTTCTGATAGGGAAACTGTGCGCATGGAATTGAACGCGCATTAGTACATCGTTTCCGGTGCGATGGGCTTACTGCAGGGAGCCAAAACAAAAATCATTGTATTGTATTTTTTTTACAATTTTTAATTTAAAAATACCTGAAACTTGAATCAACACAATCGGTCGATACAAAAGCGATTGGACTGGATTCGCTGACACTTAGGAAAATTAACTTTATAATCGTTGAAACTCATTTAAGCCGTAGCGTGGAGCAAAAAAAAAGGGTCAACATTGCAGCACAATGAATTACTCCCGCCACTATTTTTTTTTATAATAAGATATGTTTTCCATCACGCTATTTGCTATCGTGGATCACCTCTGACCCAGGCACCTTACAACAATATAATCATTATTTTCCACATCACTTTCTGCTGTCATGGATCACCTCTGACCCAGACTCGTCATTTATAGCAATATAATTTTGCACAATACTTTCTACTGTCGGTGGGTCACCTGTGACCCATACTCATCACATAGCAGTTCCACCGAGCAATCTGCTATCATGGGTCGAATCTGACCCACACTCGTCATATATAGCACTATAATATTTTGCATATGGCTTTCTGCTGTCGGGGGTCACCCCTGAACCAGATTCATATAACAGTATGTTTAGTCCCTCACGAGACTTGAAACTTGTGTAAAAACCCATGTAAAGATCTGTTCTACTTGTCTGTCTGTGTGGGGTCCGACATAATACAGTGGTCTAAAGGGAAGGTGCTCGCCTTTCATGCCAAGAGTAGCGGGTTCGAATCCCGGTCGGTACAGACATGTTGAAAATTTATTATTTTTCTCCTATTTTCATGTCTCTGATCCTATGGGAGATAAGATGGAGCACCTAATCTACTCGGGAGACCCGTGTGCACTGTTGGAAATCCGGAAGAAGAGGCCAAACAGGCCGCGGCTCCGGGAGAATTAAATAAATTTATCCCTATGGCTATCATTTGCACTGTGGCGACGACGTGTCTGCTCCAGTTGTAACTGGGATGCAATGGGACACTCAGGCAAATTTCCCAAAATGGGATCAAAGGAGTATATAAATTACAAATATGCAATGTTTACCTGAGGAATTACGAGTGGCCAGAGATGAGTGGCAGAGAATGGCCACAAGCTATAAATACAGTAAACCTTCCCTTCGATGTCTTCTCCCCCGGGGTGGCTGGGAGGGAGGGGGGCGAGCGTGCTTGACGGGTATTGATAACATTACAAGCCGGGGAAGACAGAAAATCAATGCATTTTTGTTTTCCAGTTAGGTGGTGAACGTTTGGCCTGGGCCGAGCTGGTCATTACATTTGTGGTGTCCAGAGTATCTCGGACATCAGGGGATAGAGGCGTAACCTACGATACGTCTTTTTGTACCATTGTGTTATAATTCTATTTTGTGAGTAAATCATACGAAATCGGGCTTAAGATGAAAGAGAAAATTGCTGTGAAAACCGCTTCAGAGGGAAAATGTTGCTATGGAACTTGAGATTTGCTTGTATTATGGAAGATTAGCCATTTTATTTTTGCATTCAGTTGAAATATCTTGCCTGAAATCGTTGTGGAAATAGTTTATTTTGATTTTGTAAAGGGGCATCAAAAAAATTCCCCTTTAGGCCGGTTTTGTCAAATCCATCCACATTTATCACAGAAACATGAGCCAGTTTCTTCCCGAATGTGATAACTGTAATTACCAGAATTCAGGTATTACATGCAAAAAGAGTTCTGTGTTTGGGCAGTGGGAAATAAGAGAATAAAACAAGTAGTCCAGACGTCCGACTAGGTGTCTGCGTGTAACCTTTCGCAGAATCTGGACAGACGTGTGCACGAACACACACGTATGGAGAGAGAGAAAGACAGACGGACTGACGAGGGGAGGAGGGGGGGGGGCAGTAGGTCTTGGCATGAAGTTTAAATGTGACTGTACACGCTGACAAAATTACAATTCACGGAGTCCTGCGTAGGCACGAGACAAGAGGAAAATTATACTGAATTATTTCTGAAAGTACTTGAAAAATAAACATAGATAAAGAATGAAAATAAAGAAAAACTGTCGCAACAAAAAACCTTCGACAGATTTGAAAAAAAAACAAAATTAAAGAAAGAAAGAAAACAGAATTCTTGAAAATGAGTGCAGCGCTTGAGCCACGGAGTTTGCTGTTTTATCCCGAATGGTCTCCACTCTTTTAACTGTGGGGGTGTGGGAAGTGGTCAACTGCTTCATTATTCAGTGAAAATTTCGCCACTGTGATGCATTACGTCCCTCTAGAATGACGAGGTTCAAACTCCCTTCCGTCAACTTTTAAGAAATCGAGGATTGAAGTTTCATGTCATCATAGCTTTTAGAGCAAATAAGTGGGTTTTTTTTTTTTTAAACTTTTAGGTATACTTTACAAGTCACAAACCGTATCCGCTTGATACTTTGATGCACAATGGAGAAGGTCCGCAAGAGTAGTGTGTATGTATTTGTATTTGTATTTGTATATTTCTTTAATCTCATTTGGGAAATTTGCCTTTGTGCCATTGCAGCCCAGTTACAACTGGAGCAGGCACGTCGTCGCCACAGTGCAGCGCCGGTCGGCGTAGTCTGCAGTGTGTAACTCAGTTCAGCCAAAAGGTGGAGCTAGAACTTTGTCATTCTAACTTCATTTTTTTTTTCTTTTGCCATCATGATCATTTGAACCACTGATTGGTCTTCGGATATTCGAATCTGAATTATATTCGCAGCCAGTCGTTTTTGTGAAACATTTGACAGCCAGCTGGGGAAACAGGGGGAAGAAATCGATATCTTTATTTGTATTCGTTGCCATTTGACTCGGGCCTTTTGTGAATACGATTGCGGCGTTTGTTATGATGCCACGCAGATTTGTCGATATCGAGGATAAATTATTCACAGCGGAGAATCTTTGAAGTATCGACGACTTATACCGAGCACATTGTACACTGAAGATGAGATGCGAAGAGTATCGGGTCCGGCCATTCAGAGACCGATACCGTGTGTCGCTTCTCATTAATTTGATATCAGTACATTTTGTATTGTTGAATTTATTGATTTTCCTTTGCCAGGATTGTACTTGTAGGGAATAATGGGTCACTCTGCTAACATAAGGGCGTAACTCATCAATACTAATGCATATTTCAGGACTTGCCGATTTTTGGCACCAGCTACTGTCTTTAATGCAACCAGCCAACGTGTCAACATTTGTATACAGATTACAGCTGATACGGAGATCACGCTACCATTAATAGTTACTGTATGAGGTCGGGTTTTGGGTTGTTGTTTTTTTCGATTCTTTTCGTCATCGCATGGTGTACGGAGACCTGCTACTATTACAGCATAGTCAAAATTAGGCAAAAAGAAAAAGTTGTATGCAGCAAAGCCTCGCATGAGAAATAATACCCAAACGATTCAATGAAACGCAAACTAAAAGAGAAGACAGA
Source organism: Onchidella celtica (assembly GCA_963931925.1). NCBI lineage: Eukaryota > Metazoa > Mollusca > Gastropoda > Systellommatophora > Onchidiidae > Onchidella > Onchidella celtica. Next base: position 49,499,377 of record OZ007581.1, on the reverse strand, counting down.
AAATAGCCGATATTTCGGCAACAGCCTTTTTCAAGGAAAAAAAAAGCAACAACGAAAAAATAACAACAGGAATAAAAAAATTGGAAAATTGAACAGACAAAACAATCAAACAAGAAAAAATTTGAATGGGAAATATAATATATATATAATATATATAGAACCTAAACAGAAAATATTTCCACTTAGCTGCGAGTTTTTCTGTGGTTTTTTATACTGTTACAGCATGTCTCTGATGATGTATACTGTCGGCTTATATAATAATGTATGGTTTTGAGTTGACTGCCTTTCGAGAGCGTTCAGTTCGGGGCGGGTTTCCCTAGCAGGAACAGCGTGCGTAACAACAGATTTGTGCCCATGTGATTTTGTATTTGAGAGGAGGGGGGGGGGTGGTAGAAGGTGGAAACAGGTTTATCCAGAGCAACGGCAACAGTGTCGTGTAGGTAGTTTTTTTTTTTTCTTTTGGAATGGTGAAAAAGCCAATAAACTGGTTTATCAATTCGGCATGCTTAAATTATCAAATTTGTGGTTTAGGCTGCTGTTACTGGTATGGATTGGCTTTTTGTTGTTGTGGTGTCTGTCTGTCTGTCTGTCTGTCTGTCTGTATATGTATGTTTGTATGTCTGTCTGTTCTTCGTCTGTATGTATGTACGTATGTCTGTCTGTATGTCTGTCTGTCTGTCGGTCTGTCTGTAATGTATGTATGTATGCATGTATATATGATATATGTATAAAAATATTTTGCTAGACCTCAAGAGGAATGATGATTTGAAAAGCAGCAGCAATTAAGGCCAAAGTCTGACTTAAGCCATTGTGTTAGTTCACTGATCAGTTATTTAGCGTGATTAGAGAGTTTCTGACGTCACGCCGTATCCATGGTGACGTGGGGACGTACAATTAACTCATTATGAGGAGACAAACAACATTTCTCCACGACTCTTCCAGGCTTTGTGAAGTTAAAAATGTAGCAGCAAAAAAAAAAAAAGTCGCGCATAAGAAGAAAAAATAAAAGTTTTGCAATTTAAACTTGAACAAAAGACGAAAAGGAAGATGAATGCAAGCTTCGAGTGCGAGTCCTCTAAAGCCCTTCCTCGGGTTAAAGAAACAAAAGAAAAATTACTGCAATTGCAACAGATAATAATTTTTCAAACTTCAACAATCCGACCACAAGCGTATGCAGCTGTACAGTACAGTGGATGAAACAGACCAAACTAATGCCAAACATGGGTTTTCATTATACGGCCACAGTCATAGCGCATTTGTGGGTGTGCATGAGAAAACCAGGCTTAAGTCGGCAACTTGACATTTTGAGTTCTGTACATAGAATAAAAGACAAGACATTTCTGATAAATTGAAGTCAGTGACCCCCCCTAAAACAAGATTTTGAGGAAACGGCATTTAATCCTATAAGTGGCAATAGCCGATTAAATCAGCTAATTGACCAAGTAATATTGAAGTGATTGTTGTTAGGAGACTGTAGTCTAATTACAAAGCCGTTATAGAGATCGTAGTGAGTAGTGTTCACTGCTCGTCTACAGTTTACCCTGTAACATGCTACGGTCCCCTAAGCAACAGCCAAGTTGGAAGTTTGTGTCGGACCCATATTTTCTCAAAATCAGTTTTGCCGACTTGTTGTGGGTTTTCTTATTCACAATCTCATTTGTCTAAGTCATCTATTATAATAAAAGTGAACTTTGGAGGCTATGTTAGCCTACTCCTCCGTTAATACTTAGCCCACACGCTTCAAATTTTACGCACGTCGACAGTATCTACATACCCAGGTTTTCGTCACATAAAACATACGAAAACTCCTGTCCCCGAATTTATCAAAATAACATTTTTTCGGTCATTCTATTTTAATTCACCATTTTGAGTGAACCGGAAGAATGATACCATTGTCAATGAACCGGAAGAGCGATCTGATTTTCAAAATGAGGACGGTTTGACGCGCCGAGAAACGAAACCGTTCGTAGAACGGGTAATTAAATAAAATAATTCTATGTGAAATTGTGGTGTAACAGTAAGTTCTATTAGTCATAGCATGGAATCCAAATGCCGTTTTAATTGTTGCGCTTAGTACATGGCAAATTTGCAAGATCTTGCGCGGGTCGGCGAGTTTTCTATAAGTCTTTAAGAGAAGGCGGAAAAGTATCATTGCCTTGCAAATCTTGTGTCTCAAAGATTCGAACCCGGGATACATTTGATTGCCAACATCCCTCCATGCTGCTGTAGGGGTTGTAGTTTTCCAGGCTTTCATCCCATAGAACCGGCCTGTTGTACGGATATGGACAGTGCATATCCGTATAACGCACACAATTCGATGGCGTAGAACACACACCGGAATACTATATTAATGACCTTGTTAAATTTGCATAGTTTTTTTTTAAATATGAGTCGGCTTAGTTGCAAAACATTCCGGCGTCTGCTGGGTGATTGCGTGATCTGCGCTAATAATATACTTGAGTGTACGTCGATCACCAAAGGCTACCCCGGCCCCATTTCATCTGATTAGTCAATCTGACTACCGCCCATTGATACAAACTGACTAGACCCTCAGGCCCCCAGGTCCATCTGACTATTCCATGTGTTGTCACTTTAAATTCGTGAACACCATACCAAGTTTTGTTTCAGCAAACCTTCACCAGTCGCGCTTTTTGGTAAACAAAAGTCGATGCGTCTGAAACGGGCCTGAAGATGTTTTCGTGGCAAAATTCAGACTTTGAAGTGTCGGTACAAAATTTCATGTTTTTCAGAAAACAAAACAAGCTAACCTTTTTATTTTTATCTGGGACGTAAGGCCCTGCCTTAAAAAATATTTTAAAAATGACATACGCGATGTGTGTTATCTCTGTGCCGATATGTAAAAACAATCATCTGTATTGTCTTTTCATCTGTGTCATCATTTCGGCCAATTTGAAGAGTTGATAATGTTTGTTGATGAATCATAAAATGGACAGACAGAATGTATGCCGTGTCTGTGCACTCAACAGGAAACAACCAAAAAAGCCAACAAAGAACGCTTCTGGTTAGGTGCCAATGTCATTTGTTGATGTTTGATTTCCCACAGGACAGGGATACAGTTGTTTGCTCCTTTGTTTGTTTTTGGGATAAGGGGTGAGTGGAAGAGAGAGAGAGAGACAGAGAATGGAAGAGACAGGGAAAGACAGAGTGGGAGAGGGAGAGAGAAAGTGAAAGAGACAAGGGAAGAGAGAGAGAGAGAGAGAGAGACGGAGAGAATGAAAGAGACAGGGAGAGAGACAGAGGGAGAGAGAGAGAGACAGAGGGAGAGAGAAAATTAAAGAGGCAGGGAGAGAGACAGAGACAGAGAAGGAGAGAATGAAAGAGACAGGAAGAGAGAAAGAATAAAGAGACAGAGAGAGAGAAAACAAGTCTACATACAGGAAACGTGAGAGGAAAAGAACGCCAACTTTTTATATCTTGTTTTGTCTACGAGTATGCACGTCGGACGTGTCAAACTTCACGACGGTTCCTGAATTTCCAAGAGACAGAGAGAAAGAGAGAGAGAGGAGAGAGAGAGAGAAAAGAATTGAACAACATCTGAAGTATTCAACAGTTAGTCAAACGTCCATACCACAGTCTCCACTTGTAAAGCCAGCCAGCAGCCTCACGCAAAATGCAACCTGCAGGATCGGCGTCAACTTTCCTTATAGGAATGGCATCGTTACAACGTAGAATCACCGTTGTGACTTCGCGCCGACGTCAGTTTACTGTAATAAATCCGCCGCGATGGCACATGGTATTCCTACCAACTCTATTGAAATCTACGTTGGGTTGACATAGGGATGCTGGCGTTGACGTGACCCATCTGGATAATCCGAGCCACTTCATTGGTTGAAAAGATTACGTTCATTACGCGTGGCCACCAATCGTTTCCTCGATCTACCGCTCGTTCATTGAAGTGTTTCTGCCTTGTTACCTTCCGCTGCTGTCCATTCAGTAGTGCTGGCCACAGTTCCGACACCAATGTCAATTCCTTAGGTACTGACCTTCAACTTGCTACTCCGGCGGCTCTCTAGTTTTCCCTCTCAGTACCACTGCTTAATTTACAGTCAATACGTGTAAACATACTAAGAAAGATTTTAAATATTTAGCGATTTAGTTCTGCGTTTCCCCACGACACTGCAGTACCGTACCAGTGCCCCACACCAGAGACCAGACAGCCAATTAAAGTTTGACTGTTCACCTTTGCATCATGTAGATTCTTAGGGTCAGTGCCGAAGTTGGGGTCTCGGAGTCGACACTAGGGCAGTGTTGGAGTCGTGACGTCACTCCACGGGTCAGTGTCGATTCCAGTGTCGGAAGCTTTCAGCAAATACCCGTGACGTCAAGGAAGTCGGAGTCGGTGTCGACACCAAAGAGAAGTCATGGTGTCGGAGCCTGGAGTCGCGACACTGGAAAAGCGCTGGTACCGCCCAGCCCAACCATTCAGGTTTTCGAGCGAGATAATCTCTGCGTCAACATTGTTCCAAGGCGGACTTACTGACTCAAAAACAGTGGGTGTGAAAATCCGCGTGAGACAGTTTTTTGTTCTGTGTGCAGCTGATTTGCCTGATTGGCTTTCTTGCTTGGTCATGCCAATAAATTGACCGGCCGCTCTAAGCTAAATCTGGCAAACAGAAGCTTAGACGTGGAAAGTACTGGAAGAAAATTTCATCTGGCGTCCACTGCCAAAACCTTGCAGATTACCAAAATTGAAAACAAAATAAATAAAATACTTTTCACTTTTATCGACTTTGCTTTCATATTAAATTTTAATCATGACTTAGTGGAAATGTCAAGATAACATAATTGCGTGACAAATTGCTTTCAACATACTAGAGGGGTTCGTAATTTCATTCAAAGGCAATGATTTAAAGTCCCTCATGTTGCAATGAGTTGAGCGTGACCTACGCCGTTTTGTCTGTGGACGTTAAAATTTCGAAATAGCTCGTACTATATAAAAGGCCAAACTAGTACAAAGAGAGTTCGTTATTGGGCAGATTTTATTTGGCGAGGAGCCAAATGTGTGATGTCTGTTTAGCTCAAATAGCCCATTGCCTCTTTGGCTCTATTATTTTTTTTTTTGTTGTTGTTGAATGAATGTGTTGGTGTGAAAGTGTCTGAAGTTTGATAATGTTTATACAGAGACGGGATCAGTGCCTGGCGTGTCAGTTCCTTCCCCGCAAATGTCTGAAAGGGTTACAGTGACCTTGGCTGCAGTTAAATACAACGAAGGGTATTTGCCATATTGTTGTGTGGGACATTTCGCCGATTTTGAGTTTTTGTCATGAAAGTGGTTCTCTCACTCCCTAATTTCATTATGTAAAACTGTCATTCCAGTGGGTTAAAAACTTTTCGAGATATGTGTTTGTGACGTAATGTTTTATAGGTTTTAGCCTTTTTGCCGACCAAACTTCAATCCTCATGTTCTGAAAAAGGCAAAAATGTACATACACCCAACAATATGACAAATACCCGACGGTAATATCGTCACCGTTGCCTAAGACTGCAGTAAGTTAAAAATTCGAAAATTGATTTCATACATAATTTTATGTCCAACTACATTCAAAACTGCACCGAATGACCTTGGATTTTGACTCCTAAGCCAAAAAGTAATCGAATAGCGAGCTATCAAAAATTCATCGTAACTACACCAGTTGTGCGATAATAAGATAGTTTTTTTATGTGTTTGCTTTTGCTTCTTCTGAAAAGTAACCCAAACCGATTACTACAGTTTTGGGGAACTGACGATACCGTCATCGTAGTGCACAAGTGCTCAATCTCCTTTGAGGTCACTTTTGAGACATTTTACTTCATATTGCAATACATCGGTAAGAAGAAGCTCGAGATAGACATAGCACTAGGAAAATTAATCAGAGGAGGGTAAGGTGTTGAGAGGTGTATGTCTAGTCACTGCCCAGAAAAGCAAGAGTGAGGAAAGAGAGAAGAGAGGTGAGTGACCTGAGTGTACTGCCATGTCATGGAAAATGTCTGCAAATGAAGAGACCACCGAAAAGCGGACTCAGTGACAGATTGCGTGTGCAGGGGAAACTGATCTTTTAACTCTTTCTTTCATTAACTACATTATTTATAGATGACAATTTGGGCGGACTGAGCTCATGTCTGTCAATGATACCGAAGTACGTTGTTCAATGGAATATTAGCTTGGGCTTGGGGCTAATAGCCCATAAATTATACTTTGTGATTTTGCCTGTTTTTCACGTGGATTCTTCATAATATGTAACAAATTTCACAGTTGATGACATTTGGCGTTGAGCCCGCCCGCATTTTGTGTTCATTTTCCATTTTGTGATGATCTGAGGAAACTGCCAGTCGTATAAAATCAAAACATAGAAGGAAGATAATAAAGCACGTTTCATTCTATAAAAGTGTGGTAAAATAATGGTGAACTTGGCCTACAGTATTGCTTAAGGTCATAGTTCCATAAAACAGTGGTGTGGCTGATTGCTTCAAGCGGCTTGGATTTCTTGATTCTGGCAAGGCGGTTGGTGATGTGGCAGAGGTCGCAGGTTGGAACCCTGCTCGGGGTCGTCGTTTTTCTTTGCTGAGTGAATCCCGCCATTCTGACCAGGAACTGGGCACACACACATCTCAAGGCCTCACTCCCATCACTTTGGGTATTATTGTACAAGGTGAAGAATAAACCGTGGCAGTTTTACGAATAAGAAACGAGTCAGTAGAGTAGAGTTTGCATACGGGTTGGTTTGTTGGAGAAAACAAGCGTTCAAGCGAAAGTAATAAAAATAATGAAAGCGCATATCCGTACAACGCACACAATTCGATGACGTAGAACACACACCGGAATACTATATTACTGACCTTGTTAATTTGCATAGTTTTTAAAACTATGAATCGGCTTAGTAGCAAAACAATCCGACTTCTACTCGGAGATTGCGTGATCTGCGCTAATATTATTAAACTTGAGTGCACGTCGATCACCAATGGCTACCCGAAGTCCTTTTCACCTGATTAGTCAATCTGACTACCGCCCATTGATACAAACTGACTAGGTCCTCACGCCCCTAGGTCCATCTGGCTATTCCATGTGTTGCCACTTTACATACTAAGTTTTGTTTCAGCAAACCTTCACCAGTCGCGCTTTTGGTAAACATGTTGTACGGATATGCACTGTCCATATCCATACCACATGTTTTACGGATATACACTTCCTAAATAGAAATGTGTGTTTAATTGGCAATACCCACACTTTTACAGTATATTCACACCACCACCTGGCAAATTGCTTCATGTCACATCAATTTTTTTTAAAAATCCACATTGCGACAGCTGGCAAGTTATAATCAACGTGTGTCGCTTTAGTTAGGGAGTAGAGAATAATCCCCATGAACCGATGTCCCTTTTAACCCGAATTTCATCCTCTGGTTGCTCTTTTGTGAAGCATTTAAGTGACGAATGTAACAGCTTTGGTGGGTCTACTGAAGTGTGAAGGTCGTCCCAAAGTTGTTCTGATGGATGGAGAGAGAGAACCAGACAGAGGGAGAGACAGAGAGTAAGAGAGGAAAAGGAGGAGGAGTAGAAAGAGAGAGGGAACTAACATGCGAGGCGAGAGAGAGAGAGAGAGAGAGGGGGGGGGAGAAAAAAAGGAAGGGAGAGACATGAAAAAGGGCCAACAGTCTGCCACTGAAGCTAATATCTGTTTGAGACGTAAGTGTGTGCTTAGAAACCTACATGGACCGGTCGGGTTATAACGTAAACGTATTTCCAATATCGTGACCTTAGCTCGAGTTTGTTCCAACTCTAGTTTTTGCACAGCTGAAAGATTCGACGTTAAACGTTTGCGGCTTTGGTACTGTGAAAAGGAGTTAGAGTAAATCCGAACTGTGAAACAGCTTGATAAGTGCCATAACGCATTTTTTAAACAGGTGTCAAAGTGTGCTTTTGTTGCACCTCTTCTAGGTACCAAAGGACCTCCAGTTTTTCAGGGAATGGAGGTAGAACAAACAAGATCTAAGGTCGCGATATTCAAGCACAAGGGAGAAATATTTTAGATTATTAGCTCTAGGCAACGTATCATGCCCGCGAGTGCGAAAAGACAATTTTACATCTCCATAATTGCATTCCGGTTTGAGCGTCAGCCACTGTGCTGTTAAACGGGGTTTTCATGTGTATGGAAATAGAGACGCCAAAAAGTCCTCAAACAGTGAACTAGAAAGGATGTTTTCATCGTTCCCGTACACACGAGAACATTTTTTCTTTCCACCCCCTACACATGAAAAAACGTCTTCATATTTACATTTTATCACTCCCCACCCCACCCCCTCTCGCCCCCCCCCTCCCCCCGCCGTGGAATCCAGCTAAAGATCCGCTTCCTGCAGATAATGAGAAATTAATTGTCTTTATCCGATAGTTTCCGATGCGAATGTTTCCCACTAAAGCGGAACTAGACATATCCCCGCCAAGTGGGATCACATCTTGAGCTGTTTTTGACAGGCGATTTCAGTTAGTTCCTTCCCCCCCCCCCCCCCCCGACCCCTTCCCCAACTCCTTTGAAATTGTATGAATGCATAATTAATTGACGTGTCATTTAGAAGCCGAGGCCTTTTAATTATAATACATGTTTTTGTTTTTTTTAAATGTTTGTGCAGTTAGCGCAACCTGTCAGGGTAAGTAAACTTCGAGTTGAGGAGGTTCTTTCGATCACACAGCGCTAGCGGTGTACAGATTGTTTTATAACGTCTTGAGACTTGGTATTCCCGGGAATATTATGCGACGGGAAGGTTTATGCAGAGACAGACCAAGGAGACTTCCTCCAGGCAGACATTTTCTTCGTTTTTTCTCTCCTTCTTTCTCTCTCACTACATTTAGGCCTATTTGGTTTGTTTTGCTTTTCTGTTACATGTATTTTCTGTTACATGTATTTTCTGTTACATGTATTTTCTGTTACATGTATTTTCTGTTACATGTATTTTCTGTTACATGTATTTTCTGTTGCATGTATTTTCTGTTACATGTATTTTCTGTTACATGTATTTTCTGTTACATGTATTTTCTGTTACATGTATTTTCTGTTACATGTATTTTCTGTTACATGTATTTTCTGTTACATGTATTTTCTGTTACATGTATTTTCTGTTACATGTATTTTCTGTTACATGTATTTTCTGTTACATGTATTTTCTGTTACATGTATAGTATTTTCTGTTGATGGCATCTCTGACCCTTTCTTTTTCTTCCTCCTCCTCTTGTTCTTCTTCTCTCTCTCTCTCTTTTTCTCCTTACTTTCTGTTTCAGCTCACTCTTTCTCTCTCTCTCTCTTTCTCTCTCTCCCTCTCTTTCTCTCTCTTTTTCTCCTTACTCTGTTTCTGGTCACTCGCTCTCTCTTTCAGCTGGCTCACTTTCTCTCTCCCTTTCATTCTCTCTCTCAGCGAACGTTCTCTAATTTCTTTCAGTCTCTCCTCTCTCTCTCAGCTCACTTTCTCTCCTTTTCTTTCACTCTCTCCTCTCTCAGCTCACTTTCTCTCCTTTTCTTTCACTCTCTCCTCTCTCTCTCTCAGCTCACTTTCTCTCCTTTTCTTTCACTCTCTCCTCTCTCTCTCAGCTCACTTTTCTCTCTCCCTTTATTTCACTATCTCCCCCCCCCCTCTCTCTCTCTCCTCCCCCCCTCTCTCCCTCTCTCTTTCTCTCTCTCTCTATCTCTCTCGCTCTCTCTCTCTCTCTCCCATGTAAACATACTCCTATGCTGTATAAAACCCACCAGGCTTAAGTAAGACATGACCAGCCAGTCAGTAGCCTACATACATACAATTCCAACACTAGTTGTTTTTTTTTTGCCTTGCTTTGAATTTGGCAACTGAAGAATTCATATCTGTCAGGTCTTTCGAGGATAGAGCATTCCGCGCATCTGGGCCAGAACAAGGCATAGAGATGTACCCATATTTCTTTAACGACCATGGAGTTTTGCTCCAGTCTGTTCACACATTTGACAGATCACTTGAGTTTGTAGTTTCCCCCAAGCACAATCTTCAGTTGTAGCGTGTGGATGCGCCGAGAAAAATCGAACTTTCATTTCCCCAGGCAAAAGACACTAAACATGGGTTTGTTCATTGTCTGTCTTTCTGTCTGTCTATCTGTCTGTCCTGCCTATCTGTCCTCTCTATCTGTCTGTTCTTCTGTCTGTCTGTCTGTCTGTCAGTCTGACTTGTCTGACTGTCTGTCTGTCTGTCTATCCCCTCCTCTCTCTCTCTCTCTCTCTCTGATTCTCTCTTACTCAAACACACACATACAAACACACTTTCTCACTCCTCTGCCGCAACTCTTTCCTCTCCTTCTCTCTCTCTCTGTCTTTTCTCACACTCTCCCCCCCCCCCACCCCCGTCTTCCTTCACTTCTCACTCCCTCTGCCCCCCCCCCACACACACACACAATTCCCCTCTTTCTCCCGTTCTTTCTTTCTCTCCTTCCTCCTCATGTTTGAATCCAAGCCATCTCAGCCCTTGTCAGTCCAATGTCACTACGTGTTACCCTTTAGGGACCCCCACCCCACCCCTGGTCTAACTGCACCCTCCTCCCTTCGCCCCCCTCCCACCCCCGGGGGAAAGTGTGAGAGGTCTATAAACCCAGTAATACATTCCACCGCTAATAATCTATACCTGCTTGATGTGAAGTTTAGGCTCATCACTATGCAAGATACGAGGAGATACGGGGACGAGGAAGGCATTTTTGTGGATACGGTTATGAGCGGCTCATCTTATCGCTGTGACTGAAGGCAAAGTCCAAACAGCCGATAAACACACAGATAAAAGGCAGCAATAAGAGAAGGTATAAAAAAAGAAATATGTAGGCCCTACCACTAAAGCTTCAACGTAATACCAAAAAAAAAATGTGGCCATTGCCAAAGACTGCAGTAACCTGACAGTGGCGTAGCGTGGATTGCCATCTCCCCCCCCCCCCCACCCCCACCCCGACCTTGATATCCTTAGACCGTCTTCATAGCAACGTGTATGTGCCCCGTTTTGTTGAAAAACTGTGTAGAATGTTCAAACTTATCAGTGTGACCCCGGGGGGTGGGGGGCGCTATTTTTTTTATTTTTTTTTACATTTGTTATTATTGTCTTTTGAAATGTTTGCGCCCCTACTGTGACACCGCCCACGCCACTGGTAACTCAAACATTCGAAAACCTACATATTCAACTACATTCAAAGCCACAACGAATGATCTGTGTTAGGCCGCCTTTACATAGGGCTTTATTTTTCACTCTTCATTCTTCACGAAGGGAACGAAAATGGCAATATAGAAAAAGAGAGGGACCTTTAGGTAGAGATTCATTCTTCACTCTTCACTCTTCATCCATGTATAAGTGAATAGCCCTTCTGACAACAAGAATGAACTGGCTCATTTCTAGTGTGGAATGAAGAGAGGTGGGGGCGTGGCTCCTTTCATTTCAAACACATTTTTTTGTCACAAAGACAAAATCTGAGTCCAGAATCGAATTTCTCATTAAATTCTAATATAGTTTGATACTAAATACTATATGATTATTAAGTTTTTAAGTTTAAAGACCATGTGTAGGGAAAACCCCAACGATCAAGAAAATGAAGAGTGAAAAGTGCACAATGAAGCCCTATCTAAAGGCGGCCTTAGAGACATCCACGTCCAAATATAACATAGCAGCCCCAACTTTCAGAACTTCATCGTCACTAGGCCAGTTGTGCTGACATGAAACAACTTTTTGCTTTTCCCGAAAAGAAGCCGAAGAAAGTGCCCGTAAAAAAAATTAAAAAATAAGAGATGAGTGCCCTAGAAACGCTGCAAGACACTCATTAGTTTGAACCCTCCACCCCACACCTCCCCCTTTTTTTTTTGGTCGAACATGATTCAAACCAAGAACCCGTGGCACCTGAGCCAAGCGCTCTGCCCACTGGGCCACACAGGCGATATCCGTGTTTCTTTAGCCTTGTATTTCCAGAGGTTTCCTCGCGACGTCATGGGTTCTGTTTGGAAAACCGCATTCATTTGGAACGTTTCGATTTTCTCACCCGTTTTGCTGGCGTAAGTCTCGACATAGCTGGCAAAGTGGCATGCTTAAAACTATTTAGGCCTATGTCGTATTCGCTTTGAACTTTTTTTTCTTTTTTTGTCTTTCTTTTTTTCCGGGGGGGGGGGGGTTAGAAGAAGAACATGAAAATTCCCAAGAAAGCCAAGTATTTCGTGTGTGTGTGTGTATGAGTCAGATGCAGCCCCACATCTACATGTGTACATGTATCAACCTATACAGTCATTAACGACAGGGATGTAGCATACACTGACTTACACATTCCTGTCGTTAATGACTGGATAGGTTGATACGTGTACATGTACGTAGATGTGGGCCTGCATGAGGGAGGTCTACCTCCATTATACATGCAGTTAAAAAATGTACAACAAAAAAACAAAAATTGTACATGAGTTTTATGTACAAGAGCGTACATATCCAAATGCAGTGAGAGTGTGGAGGGGACAGGATGGGTGGAGAAGAGGCTGTACTTTTCAGGTTTTTCATTTGGAAGCGCATATCCGTACAACACACACAATTCGATGACGTAGAACACACATCGGAAATTGTCCGGAATACTCACAGTCAGCACCAGTGACCTATAGTACGGACCTCGTTAATTTGCATAGTTTTTAAAAATATGAATCGGCTTAGTAGCAAAACAATCCGACTTCTGCTCGGAGATTGCATGATCTGCCCTAATAATATACTTGAGTGTACGTCGATCACCAATGGCTACCCCAACCCCTTTTCGCCTGATTAGTCAATCTGACTACCGCTCATTGATACAAACTGACTAGACCCTCACGCCCCCAGGTCCATCTGACTATTCCATGTGTTATCACTTTAAATTCGTGAACACCATACCAAGTTTTGTTTCAGCAAACCTTCACCAGTCGCGCTTTTGATAAACATGTTGTACGGATATGCACTGTCCATATCCATACAATGTATTGTACGGATCCATACAACATGTTGTACGGATATACACTTCCATTTTCATTTATGTTGGAATGGGGGCACTATAATCAGAGAGTATGTATTTATAGAGAGATCTCACTTCCGCCAAATCGCGAAACTAGGTCGCTGCGGTAACAAGAATTGAGAATTAAAAGAGACAATCTTCACCAAAGATAGTGTGCATATCTGTTTACTGTGGTTTGTTCATATTTTTTGGGGCTGATTGAAACTATTTAGAGCCGTTTGTAAGTTCTTACAATGTACAAACGGGTATAGTTTACCGCAGCCACCTACTTTCCTCTCCATGCTAACAATGGCTTCGCGGAGCCTCCCGTATCTGGCAGTGCAAGTCGACCAATAGCGAAACCTCTCTATAGACCCTTTTCATTTACCGTCCTCCATATCACGTGATTTGCAAACAAAATGACGGCGTGCCCCACTTGTAGGGCGGAAGCGGTGGACAACAGTCGAACGATGCCATCCTCTTGTTGGGCACCCAACTGTACAGACCCGTTACGTGCTGGTTCTGGCATAAAAATGCATCTTTGCTTAGACTGTGCACATAATTATTCAGATGCCATCACTAAGGCAAGTGGAGGTTTTTGCCCTACAAGGTGCTTTTCGAAGCCGTGCGGCTCCCCGCAAACAACCATAACGCGGAAGTGAAAAGGGTCTATACATAGATACTATCTGCTAAAATCCACTTGCATTTTCAGGTTTCTTTCCTATTTTTCTTCTGGTTTGTATCGTCATGGCTATATTTAGTTGGTAAGTATTTCTGCGTGAGTCATAAACTGACGTCATTGTTTTCTGAGCTGTTGGGAGATTACACAAGATTCAAAATGAGAATGTTTTTGTAGCCCGTAGTAAATCAAATTGTCTTTTGTAGTAAACTGAGCGAAACGACTGCAATTAACCCGAAGAATTGCAAGAGTGGCTTGGCTTGGCTCTCTTTTTCAGTGTATTCTATTTTTTGGTTTCCTTTTCGTCTGGCTGTTTGTTTGCCTACTTTAACGGAAATAGACTCCGGCACGTAAGGCATCTCCCGTTTGAAATTTTTTGATACCGGTGTAGGAAACTCTGGAATGTTTTTGAGTTTTTAATTGTTTGTTTACCAAAGTGTGTGTGCGTGTGTGTTTTCTTTGCGAAATGGCAGATTTGCAGTGTCCTCGCAGAAAACGGGCTGTCCCGGATGTTTGTGCTCTTTTTGAAAACCAAAACTGTTTGATGTTGTCTTCGCGGGACGTAATTAGTAAAGCGTCAGTCGTGCTTTTGAGAGAGAGAGAGAGAGAGAGAGAGAGAGAGAGAGAGAGAGAGAGAGAGAGAGAGAGTCTAAGAGCTTAAAGGGGATCAACAACCACTCTGAAAGAAAAAACATAATTATCGTGTTTGATGTATCTCCAGTAACACGTTATTCCAGCAACACCCTCAACCATCACTACCACCAGCCACTACAACCACCACAGTTGAGTTGAAGGTCGGTTAGTGCCACTTTATCTACCTGAGAGTCTTGCAGACTCATTTCTGTACACTGTCGGCTCGGTGGGGGGGGGGGGGGTGGGGGGGGGTAACTGGAGTAGGGGAAGGGGCGAGCACTCACGGGTTGAGAAATTTCGGAGAGATGGAATTTATTGAGGTCATGGCACACCTGTGTGTTATAATCACGAAGGAGAAATGTTATGAAGACAATAATTATGAGTGAATCTGGCGAAATCGATCATAAGGTGGAATGCCAAATTCCTGAGGAATCCCCCCCCCCCCCCCCCCCCAAGGGGAAATAAAGGTTCTATGGAAATTGAAATTTGCTGATAAAATGAAAGATTGGCCATTTTTTCCGTATTCAGTTGAAATATTTTGCTTGAAATCATGAAATCATTATAGAATTGTTTGATTTTGATTTTCTAAAGAGGTATAAAATTTTCACCTTCAGTCGGAGTTCGCCGGATCCACAGGTAAGGTGATGTTGAGTGAACGATGCAAACAGTACTTTAGACGAGCAAAGGCTTGAGAGATGACTAGACAGGGAGAGGAAACTGGTGAAACCTCGTCAAAAGCGAGATTTGGAGTTTGGGATAGGAGAAATCGTGTAGACACGACAACGACCATGCTGGGAAGAAAAGATCTTATCTGTATAGGCACCTGGTTGAGAGGGGGGGGGGTAGTGTATGAAATTGCAGATGACCAATCTGAGGTGGAGGTTTGGGGAGCGTACGTGTTTTTTTGTTTTTTTTTAAATGTAAGTTACTGTGTTATTTAACAATGGAATGTGTTACAAATGACACAGTCAAAAAAAAACAGCAACCCAATAATAGTTCCAAAACTAGTGTCACTAAAAGTTATAAAACATCAAAATGTGGTCGTAGACATTTACTAGTCTAATGGCTGTACGCTCGAACAAGGTGGGGTGGGGGGGGGGGTGTGAAGAGACGAAGCCAAGAGAGTGAAATGTTAAGAGAGGGATTGGGGGGGGGGGGGGTGTGAAGAGACGAAGCCAAGAGAGTGAAATGTTAAGAGAGGGATTGGGGGGGAGGGGGGTGTGAAGAGACGAAGCCAAGAGAGTGAAATGTTAAGAGAGGGATTGGGGGTGGGGGGGGGGTGTGAAGAGACGAAGCCAAGAGAGTGAAATGTTAAGAGAGGGATTGGGGGGGGGGGGGTGTGAAGAGACGAAGCCAAGAGAGTGAAATGTTAAGAGAGGGATTGGGGGTGGGGGGGGGGGTGTGAAGAGACGAAGCCAAGAGAGTGAAATGTTAAGAGAGGGATTGGGGGGGGGGGGAGGGGGGTGTGAAGAGACGAAGCCAAGAGAGTGAAATGTTAAGAGAGGGATTGGGGGGGAGGGGGGTGTGAAGAGACGAAGCCAAGAGAGTGAAATGTTAAGAGAGGGATTGGGGGGGGGGTGTGAAGAGACGAAGCCAAGAGAGTGAAATGTTAAGAGAGGGATTGGGGGGGAGGGGGGTGTGAAGAGACGAAGCCAAGAGAGTGAAATGTTAAGAGAGGGATTGGGGGGGAGGGGGGTGTGAAGAGACGAAGCCAAGAGAGTGAAATGTTAAGAGAGGGATTGGGGGGAGGGGGGTGTGAAGAGACGAAGCCAAGAGAGTGAAATGTTAAGAGAGGGATTGGGGGGGAGGGGGGTGTGAAGAGACGAAGCCAAGAGAGTGAAATGTTAAGAGAGGGATTGGGGGGGAGGGGGGTGTGAAGAGACGAAGCCAAGAGAGTGAAATGTTAAGAGAGGGATTGGGGGGGGGGGTGTGAAGAGACGAAGCCAAGAGAGTGAAATGTTAAGAGAGGGATTGGGGGGGAGGGGGGTGTGAAGAGACGAAGCCAAGAGAGTGAAATGTTAAGAGAGGGATTGGGGGGGGGGGTGTGAAGAGACGAAGCCAAGAGAGTGAAATGTTAAGAGAGGGATTGGGGGTGGAGGGGGGTGGAGAATTATGGCCAAAATTGAGGATACTTATGGACATTGTGGATGTGGATGTGGGTATGGATGTGGACGCGGACGTAGATGTGGGTGTAGATGTGGATGTAGATGTGGATTTGGATAGATATTTCATGTGAATGTAGTGTGCATGTGGATGTAGATGTGGATGTAATGTAGATATTTCATGTGAATGTAGTGTGCATGTGGATGTAGATGTGGATGTAATGTAGATATTTCATGTGAATGTAGTGTGCATGTGGATGTAGATGTGGATGTAATGTAGATATTTCATGTGGATGTAGTGTGCATGTGGATGTAATGTAGATGTGGGATGTGGATGTAGATGTGGGTGTGGATGTGGATGGTCCCAAAGCTGGATTTAGCGGGACTTTCTTTTTTTTTCTTTCAAATCCAAATTCCTCTGTTAAAATGCTTCGTGCCGCCTTCAGGTTTTGCAAGATGTTTTTGAATCTCGCACTTAGAATTTCGCTAAAGAAGTAATCGCAGGCCAAGATCCAGTGTTAAAACAAATGGTCAATTTTCGTAAAAGATATTATTTCGGTAAGTACTGTTTTCACCTTTCACCTTTCACCTAGGCATTGTCCATCCACTACAGGATGTAGCCCACCGACAATGACTTCCATTCCTTTCTGTCTGACGTTTTCCTCATCCATGTTATTTCTCCCTCTCTGTTTGATAATCATTCTCGATTCTACCATCTTCTTCCTGGTCGTCCTCGTGTTCTTTTTCCTGTCCGTGGTTGCCATTCAGTGCAGCGTTTTATCCGTCTGTTGTCATTCATCCTTCCCACATGTCCAGCCCAATTCCACTTTTGTTGTAGCATGGATTTTACCATGTCAAGTATTGTGTTGAGCATTCTGTAAATGAACGGAGCCACATTGCGCACTGCCCTAAATGTTACCGGTGCGCAGAGGCTTGTAAATAGATTTTAAAGTGGAGATTGGCAGTGTTAAAGTGTGCGTGGTAGGTTTCCTACGCCAGGGCGTATGTTTACCGCTGGAGTAATGAGCAAGGTTATGTTAGACGCTGGTTATCTGTCTGGTTTGGTAGGAACGGTTGGGGGGGGGGGGGCTTCATAGCACCAGATGGAATGAGATAAGGGGGTTGGGGGGGGGAGGGGTTCAAAAATCTTGCTTGAAAAGCACACGAAATACTATAAAAACTACAGAAAAACTGGGGGGTCCTAGAGAGGCTTGATAATGGTTTCTAACAAAAAGCTCGGTTTGCCTTCCCTTATTTGTTGCGTTTTTGTTGAATCTTGTCGGTATTATTTCTTAGGGTAGCCACACAAAGGCCACCGAATTCGGTCACCGAGCCATTATGCGCTTTAGGTGAGAAGAATTGCACTATATAATTTCAACAATTGCACACAGAGCCCACCTAGATTCGGTCCGTTTAATAGTGCAATTCTTCTCACCTAAAGCGCCTAGTGGCTCGGTGACCGAATTCGGTGGCCTTTGTGTGGCTACCCTTACGCGAGACTTTACAACTTACAAGTTTTTCTTTGTTGCCATATTACTTTTGGCATTGAAAATGACAGGATCGCTACAGAGCGGCATGTTCTGACTTGAGAAAATGGAGAAAATCCTTTGTTCCCATTAAAATAAAAACAGGACAAATGGTGAGGATGTTGACGAATAATTGGAGATGGAGAAAGTATGCATGGAGAGATTTGATTCCGAGTCTTGACTTTAGGCGCGATGTTGATCTAGAGGCAAGGTGCTCGCTTCTCATGCCGAAGGTACCCGGTTTTGATACCCGGTCGGTGCAAGCACTTTTTTAATTGGACTTTTTAAATTATTTTTTTTTCAAGGGGGGGGGGGTAGAGGGTTACTTGGAGTGGAGCGTAAGGGTAGCCACACAAAGGCCACCGAATTCGGTCACCGAGCCACTAGGCGCTTTAGGTGAGAAGAATTGCACTATATAAACGGACCGAATCTAGGTGGGCTCTGTGTGCAATTGTTGAAATTATAGATGGAGGGCGGAGGGGGAGGAAGACTGAGACGGGGCGGGAGGAGCTGAGAGAGAGAAGATAGAGAGAGGAAACAGACAGAGGCAGAAAGGGAGAGGAAGAAAGAGGGGCGAGGAAACAATGAGATACAGACAGACAGAGAAAGAAAGAGAGAAAGAAAGAACGGGCAAGAGAGATAGACCATGTAGTGATGAATGAAAGCTTAGGCCGCTAAGAAGATGAGAGATAGCTGTGTGTGTACGCACAGTGCAGCATTAAGAACAGGCAAGCGGCTCTCCTCCTTGAGCGGTTTTTACCGTTTCCAAGCAGATATCTCACGCTGTTACCATGACGACCGGAGAACACGAGGCCTCCAGTGCTTCAAACACGCACGCACGCGAACCGCGTAGTAACACACCTCAGCGGTTCTCGTGTTCTCCATCCCTGTGGGCCCCCTGCCCGCTACGCCTACAGCACTCCTTCGTGAACTCATTCCCATCAGCACGCATATCGTCATGCATGGTGCTGACCTTTTGACCTAAGTGATTTTTTGCACTTCTGAGAAAATCGCAAAAAACTTATTTAAATTCTTTTGCAATGCAGTCAGACTTAGGCCAAAATGACTCTAGGTAAAAAGTGGCTATCATCCACGTTGGCTGAAACAAACCTAGAACCAAACTGATCTACGTGTATGAATGAGTTAGGCTTAGGCCATTACAGAAAGTTTTATTTCCAGGATAATGGCTTGGCACTTTTGAATGATTTTTACATTAATAGATGCAGCATAGATGGGGCAATGACGTCACAGGTACATTCTGTTTTGGCCTAAGTCTGACTTAGGCCAAAAGGTCAGCACCATGACGATATACGCAGACACGGGAGTAATGCAGCTTTTCAAATAGGAAGTGTATATCCGTACAACATGTTGTATGGATATGGACAGTGTATAATCCGTACAACATGTTTACCAAAAGCGCGACTGGTGAAGGTTTGCTGAAACAAAACTTGGTATGGTGTTCACGAATTTAAAGTGACAACACATGGAATAGTCAGATGGACCTGGGGGCGTGAGGGTCTAGTCAGTTTGTATCAATGGGCGGTAGTCAGATTGACTAATCAGGCGAAAAGGACTTCGGGTAGCCATTGGTGATCGACGTACTCTCAAGTATATTATTAGCGCAGATCACGCAATCTCCGAGCAGAAGTCGGATTGTTTTGCTACTAAGCCGATTCATATTTTTA
Organism: Onchidella celtica; assembly: GCA_963931925.1. Lineage (NCBI taxonomy): Eukaryota > Metazoa > Mollusca > Gastropoda > Systellommatophora > Onchidiidae > Onchidella > Onchidella celtica. The sequence goes on along the minus strand of OZ007581.1, from coordinate 49,479,777 downwards.
AAAAGTATGCAAATTAACAAGGTCAGTAATATAGTATTCCGGTGCGTGTTCTACGTCATCGAATTGTGTGCGTTGTACGGATATGCACTGTCCATATCCGTAGAACATATTGTACGCAGATGTCATTTTTAAGAATGTTGTCCGGGCCGCGTAGTCGTGATTACAAAGCCCAATAATACCTGTAAACAGGGATGCCAAAAGTCCGGTTTTGCCGGGTTTTTTTTCCCGATTTTTCCGTTTTTTCTCGTTATCAGTTGCGAGAGTTTCTCAAAATATGTTTCTTTTGGTGCAAACACGATGACACGTTCATTTTTCAGGGGGTTTTTTTTGCAAAAAATCATTTGGCTTCCCCGTGTAAAGCCTTTTCTATTCATGAAACTCACCGAGGCTTGCTTATCCCAACATGTCACTGGCTACCCAGACTATGCTAAAGCTCCTCTCACACAGGCAATCTCAAACCGCCCCTTGGCCATTTGGCTTTTGTTTTACCTTTTAAGTGGCAAATGGAAAGACTTTTTTTTTTATTTTTAAAATAATTTTTTACAAAGAAATAACAGCAAAATACAGTCTACAACAGCTTGAAAAATCCCAAGATCTGTAAAGTGATTTTAACAAATAATAATAATAATAAAAAATGCCAAGATCCCAAAATGTCACCCCTAAAATCCCAAGATGTTGGGGAAAATCCCAAGGAACGGCGACGCTGGTTCAGACAGAAGGTTCTCATAGATGTTCAAGTACAGGAGCAGGCGCACTCTTGCGTCTTGGTGTCTCGTTCCTCCTGTCTTGAAGGTTTTGCTCATGAAGAGCTCTGTTTTTGGCTGTTGTGTTGTTTTTTCTCTGTTTTTATTGTTTTCTGGGCATTTTTTTGACGAGCATTTTTTTTTTTCCTAAAGGTCAGGGGGCGGCGTCTGTCATATATCGCCAAAGTAGGCTCTGAGAGACAGGATACCGGGGTGAATTAATTCGTCATGTTCCCTCCATCGACTTGCACGCGTACCATCCATGTCAACAGTGCAGCAATTCGCATCACCACAAGCCTTCATGATTGAAAGAAAAAAGAGTAGTACACACACCGTATTTATACGCGCGCAATTTGTGGACATAGTAAAGGGGAGAAGGAATAGTTCGTCTCGGTATTCTGTGTCCCGGGTACACGTACATTGGAATACCTGCAATGCAAATGGAAGGGGCCATTCTTTAGAAAATACGCGCGTGTTCATTGGGTGAAAAAGACGGACTGAAAAAAGCCCTGGAAACAGGCTACATGGAAATAGAGTGTTAGTTTCTTGTCCCCTTGACTCTGTAATGAAGGGAGACAAGTTGGTCTAGAGGCATGGTGCTCGCTTCTCATGCCGAAGGTACCCGGTTTGATCCTCGGTTGGTGCAAGCATGTTGGCATTTAAAAATTTTTTTTTTTTTTTGAAGATCCGTAGGATTGAGCACCTAGTCTTCCTGGATAAGTACGAAAAACTCAGGAGGCCCATGTGTACGTTGCGCAGGTTGAAGATACCTTGGCAGCTGAACGTTGAGAAGAGCACCCCGGACAATTCCGGCTGCCCGGGCAAAATTGAAAAAAAAAAAAACGCAAAAAAACGAACTAATCCCTACCACACACACACACACACACAAAAACAACAACAACAAAAAACACAGAGACAAGAAGAAGAAAAGTGAGGTGTAATTTGCCCAGGGCAGCGAAACTTCCATGTAAATATGCACGTCTTCATGTATGCGTCTAGATGGCCCTTTAAAAGAAAAATGCCACGCAATTGCTACATAACAGCGTCACATTGGTGCGTTATGGCTGATAGTTTAGGAGGAATACACACACTCATCATTTTACGTTGGGGATGGGGGGGGGAGGGAGGGAGGAGGGGGGGACAAGCCAGACTAGTCGTG